>WEDG01008502.1:0-14461 GCA_017591395.1 Schistocephalus solidus
TTTAAAGCCTGCACATCCACTAACACGACCTGTTGCTATCTATCAGGATATGCTCGAGAGTTTGAGCCAGAAACGTCAGCCGAATAAGTCCCTATTCCAACGACTCTCCCCTGTAACAAGCCTTTTTGCTATGCGACTGTCTATTAGGATCCTAGGTTCAAGCACTCGAGAAAAAAAGAGCATCTAACCGGTAATCCATCCTATTAGTGAGCGGCGATCCCATACGACAAGAAGCTTGCCTTCTCCACTAAGGGCAGCCGAACTCTCAAGTCGTCCGTTTTTTCCTGCGGGGAACATAGTGCCTGTATGTTTTACCCTGATTGGCCCGGGTATTTGGACTGCCTATTAACAGGTGCCAGCTCGGGCTGTCACACTTATAGTTTCAACTTCAGCTGCGTTATCTGCACAGTCTCTACGGCAGTATTTGTGGGCTTCAAGTCTCCTCCTCCGTTTAAGGAACGTATTTCCTTCTGCTTTCTGTACGGGTTCCTAAGTACTGTGTTGATATACCCAACTAAGAGGGGGTTTGTCAGGATTTACGGTTGCGAATGCCCGGCCCGAGCTACCACTGTGTCACAGTTTACCTGGAAAATACGACAGTTGTGGTTTGGTGCGTGGTGCGTCACCGCCAAGGGGCAAATAAGCACACTCCCAACGGGTGGTCTATGTTCGTTTCAACAGCGTGCACAGTAAATACAGCCAGAATGATCCATGTTTCAGCGTCAGTTGCCAATGAGGGTAGTGTGGAATGTGTTTTTGTCCTCATGTTTTGCTAACTGACGAAAATATGGGCCTTAAAGCTGTTGGGGGTTTTCACAAGACAAATGCGGACTATTTATTTCATGGGAGGCTTAAAAATATATGCAGCATTAACTGAGAATTCTGTGTATGTTCTCAAGAGAAAGTTCGCACTAAAACCTGAGTGAGCAATGTTAGGGACGGATGTATCAATCACACTTAATACCGTGTATTCTTTGGGTTGATCTGGGATGTTTATATATACGGCATACGTCATACAGCCTAAAGAGGAGTCACAACACTTTTATATCCCACGCTCATTTTAGCAAGAACTTGTATCTCCTTAAATGTGAACATTTTAATTAATGATGAATTCCGCCTTTTGAATGCTTTTACCGACAAGTCTGATGCTGTTTTGTCTAGTTCAGTGTTCCCATGTTTAGTAATGGCGCTTTCAAAGTACCAAACGTGATAAACATTCAGAAAAAAGGTTAACTCATACCAGAAGACCTTCTGATAGCCAGGTGACAAAGTAATTGAATTTTCCCTGAGCATGACACACAGCAAGCAGTTTAAAAGCGTTCAAAATAAGATAGAAATTTTATGCATGTGCGAATGGTGAATACTGAGATGGTGTTTCCCTTAGCGTACGACCCTTTGAACGAGGTTGTATGTTTTCATCCCTATCGATTGAACGTGATGACATTTATAGAAACCTCAAAGGTCATAAGAAAAAAACACCAAAGTGGTTGCTATTTTTTCGCGTTTAGGCTTTATGCCGGAAAAAAGCTCAAAACCAGAATGCAAGCTTATAGAAATGAATTTGGGATTGTGCTCCATTGTAGTGAGTATATAAAGGTCATTTAAGTAATTTTTCCTGCTTAAAAGTACTTTTAAATAGTTCGTGAATGTCTCGCAAGATTCTGTGCTTCGTGAGCCGGGTCTCTATTGGAGGTTTGGTTAAGTGCTTATATCGGTTGGTAGGCGCTCACTGATTGATTACGGGACTCACTCTTCTCAAGGCTCGTTCTTGAGCCCCGCCAGCAGCCCCACAGCTGCTAGGCAGCAGCTCTTTGAACTTCCAAGCAACAGGTCGCGGGTTCGAGGTGTGGGTAGATGTTTGAGGTGCGGGTGGATGTTTGATGACGACTAATAAGCCATAAGTGAACATTTCAGTCTTCCTGGTCCTTGTCGGTAATGCTCTTCTGCTAAGTGTTTAAAGTCGGGGGATAAAAAGGCGCGTGAGTAAATCTTGTGTCAGGCACTAATGCAATTTTTGCAGTCTTGCTTTTTTTGTTGATGATCGCTAGCGGAACTCACTCCTCCCGCTCTGTCTTGGGGCATATGCTCCAGCCCCGTCAGTGGCCACACAGTGGGTAGTAGTAGTAGTAAAGGCATATGAACGCCAGATGCCACTTTCTCCGTTAAACTGAAACCATAATCAAGGCTCAGCGAGTCTCTTTGTCTTCTTGAACATCACTGAATTCGGGAATTTGGTCTGCTACCTTATGCTGGACGGATGAAAGTGATTAGACAGCCAGCCTGAACTGGCACCTCTATGAGTTGAGGAGTCACACTGATGAGCTGGATCGAGATGCGTTTCCTCTCACCTACGCCGATAGGCCTTCGACTGTCATGAGCGACAGTGTGAACTGCGTACCCCATCGACTGTATACAGTACCAGTGATTTGCGCGTGAACTGGTTTATAGTGAGGCAGACTTGCGCGGTATCAATCGCACCAGATCTTACTACATTCACCTTTCTCCGATGACAAGACAGAGTCAAGAAGAACCAAGCTGGATGCAGGCGCAGTGGCTAATAAAGCTAAATGGCCCCACCTACGCGTGCCACACACAATACCTGGTCCCCTGTGTGAGGAATGTGCTGGTGCATCCGGATCATGCATTCCCTCATCCTTACACCGATTGAATGTTGGAGCTCGTCAGTCTGCCGGTGGTGGTTTGGGGCGCAGTAGCCGACAAGGCTTAACATCTCATCTAGGTGAACCTCACTCGTAGCCATGTTATGCACGGATGGAATGCCATACAGTTTACCGAAGGCATGCTTTAAGTAGCCGTTATCCGGGATCCGAGGTCTTCGATGGCAACTAAGCGGTCCTCCTAGCCTTTTTTTATTCTCCTTTTCAGCCTTTCCACTTATTTCTAACTTTAGCAACTGGATTGGCGAAATCTCCGCCTCAAGGAAATGGTGCTAATGACGAAAACATTATCCTACAAAATGGTTGTGTGAGGCTTCGTACACCTCTGTCTGTGTAAAATTGGTAGAAAAATGCTTAGTGAAGGTAAAAACAACTGCCCGTACGTAATAGTCATCCACATATGAATCCACTTCTAATGTAGCCTGCCTCTGCTGCAACGATATGTCTCTGTCTGACGCCTGTGTACATACACACGACAGTTTGACCGTCGTAGTCCGACGATGTCCACCGTATGCTCATGGGAAAGTTGAGCAGGGACGATGACTTGCGCGTGATTTAGTTTAAAGTGATAGTAGACTTGCGCTGCATCTACCGCACTCTCTCCTCCTCCCCCACCTGAGCCCGGTGTCAAGACAGAGTCAAGAAGACCGGAGGCGGGAGAGGACGCAGGTGGCTGGCGCGGCCGGGTCCCCTTAGTCCTAGCCGCCCCTAGGCGTGCCACCACACCTCTATGTTCGGCATTTGTTATGGGAGCGCAACCCGAATAACGCATGCCATGCCCTAATGTGGCCCCCGTGTTGGTCCAACGCATCTACCACGTGGCCCGTTTAGGGGGCACGCCTGTGTACATATACGCATCACCACTAGCAGTTTTTCTGCGGTCCCATATCGTGCTCCCAAAGCCTCTGACCAATCCCTGCAACCGGCCAATCAATTTCAAGTCCGACGCGAACATGGTCGCTCTCAAGGCACTCGACGACAAGTCCTTTAAGCAGATCCACCACACAGGCAACATCAGGAAATCGGGAGTATACCAGGTTTCTTGGTAGCTGCTTACCAGAAAGACTAAAAGTCAGAGGTTGCCGGGGGTCCTAAGTTTGCGGCAGCATTTCATGGCCAGAGAGACTCACTCGAGGTGATCGGGAGTCAGTCGAGGGAGGTCTCAGCTACCCGGGTAATCGCCAGAACGTTGCGCTTCACCTTTTGTAACGGCTCACATTGGATAATATGGCACTGGCATTTTAAATTGGGGACTAAGGTCAACAAGACAGTAGCAGTTTTTATATGGGGCATCAAGTTTTTCATGTCCATTTTCGCCATAGTTCGCACTCACTATCATCCGAGGACATAGGACCCACGGATACATTAACGTCGTGTGGCCAGGACTGTGGGACTATTTTGGTGTTTTTTCGGTCACCTGAAAGGTTTCAATCTTGCCTAGCGATGACAACCATTTTGACGTTAGACTGCTTATTTTCTCACAGGATACTTTTCAGATGCATGAGGGTAATTTTCCCAAGCAGGTTTGCTTGAAACCGTTTTCGTCCTCTCTTGGCTTGTATCTAGTGTCAGTTTTTAGGGAGGTAGTCAGTAGGACAGCTAATCCCTCACGTTGGGGAAAATTTATCATGTAGTTGTGTACACGTAGTTGAGGGTTACAGACGGAGCACGTGATCACCCAATTATCTCGTTTGTCGATGAGGCCGACTTCAACAGCCTAGAAAATACGTGAATCTGAGCTGACGACCGGTGAGGTGCTTCCAGAAGAGAACGAAACTTAACGGTTACTCAGAATGAAACGATCGATGAACCCGTCTACCGTAATTAACGATTATTGTCTAATTGGTAAATCAATTATTCAGGCAAGGATTTTTCTAGTGCGTGAGGTTCTTTGTGCACGGTTTCGAAGGAGACGTGCGGCTGATGGCGTCCCCGAGGTATTTCACAATAACTTCCTTATGTTTGCAGAAGATATTGATACTGAAGCCGTTTTCGGGATCGGGTCTCTATCTGGAAGCGTTTGGCTCAAGTGAGGTCATGTGAGATCTTGAACCAAATGGACAAAATCCCAAGTCCTCACCGGTATGGTCTGCATACTCCCTGCGAGACATGGGGGCATTGAAAAAGTTCCGTACTGAAAAACGCCTCCATTTCGCTCCATTTAAAAGCTTGATCAAGAAAAAGGACCACGCGGGTTTAGACCTTTGAGACTACGCGCAAATCTAATCAAAATCGACGAGCTAGTTGACGAGAAAGGTGCATGGAGCATAAATTGTTTTCCAATGTGGTCATACTCCTAGCCCTTGAGGAAAACCCTAAAACCTTCCAAACCGCATGTGCGCACTACGGCCTGACGTATTAACTTTTAATAGCCCCTGTATTCAATGTTTTGAGAAACGAACTGATCGTTTGGTGAATTAGAGACGGACTCCCTGTTTTTCAAGAAAAAGGGTGTCTATTGTGCGAACCACGTACTACTCAGCTAATTTGTACCTACAGTAGGTGACCTAACTCATGCAATGGGTGATCGAAATTTGAATGAGTAGTTTGACGTATATTTCGTCCTGTTGTTTTGGTTTGTAGACCGTGTTCGATGCTCAGAAAGCCTTTTTTTCTAAAGAACAGCGCATACGCGATCTTATATATTGAAGGTAAACAGGCAAGATTGTGGGGAAATTGGGGGTTATCAGATATCCAAGAAATTTCCTATACCATTTAATATCACAGAACAACAACCGATTGTTTTTGTGGTTTCTGCTATAAAAGAACATTAGGTGAGGATATGTTGTGTGGCCGCCCGGCCCACTTAAAATTGGCGGCCTTACGGTAAATTTCAGGAAGGGTAAATATTTCTGTGTCTTAACGCTAACATTAACCCTATCATAAAATTACACTGTAACCCAACCATTAACCTAAACTCTACCTTAAACCGAAACCCTGCAGTTAAAACTTACCCGAAGCGTGACCCTAACCCCAACTTTGACCTTAACGCCAAAATTAACCCTGAGCCTAGACTAACCCTAAACCTAATTTCTTCGGAATTTGGCGCAAAGCCACAGGTATTTTGAGTGGCTCCCGTTTCCGTATCTAGTTTGGGCGGCCATTCAAAGCATCCTTACCAAAATTAATATAAGCACGAAAAGTTTCAAATAAATTCCTTCTGTAACCGGAAAATATGATCTTAATCCTATGAAAAACGAATGAATATTAATTTTACTATCTCCCTTAAGTGTTAAACCCACATAGGATTGGTCAATATTATTACTTCGAAGCCTTCTGTAAATGCGTGGCTGCCGGTTGCGACTGATTATCAACCATTCGAAAATTTCGGAACATTGCGTGAGATAGGTCACACATTGTATCTACGTAACCTCGAGGTTAATGAAAGTGTATACATCTGCCGGCCGTTGGGTTTGCACGGACGGCAAAAAGAGAAGGTTGGACCGATTCTGAGGCGCCACACTGCTGTGGAGCATACGGTGGACATCGTCGGACTACGACGGTTGAACTATCGTCGATGCCTCAAACTCGGCAGCCGCTGCAGTGCAAGCCTGCATCTCTATAACTGGGCGCTCAAGGCACTATTGTGATTTCTTCGACACAGCGGTACTCGTCAGCGTTTCATACAAGCCGAAAAATGTGCTTGTGTGTGTGTTTGAAGGGTATAGAAAACCTTGCATGAGGTTGTTTTACGCTACTACCTACTCCCGCTTCTTGCGATCTCCTTTTAACTCATAAGGCTTTTTACCTTGCGAATCCTTCTGACGCGACTTTCGTGATTTCAAGCTAAGACCAGACTACGGCAAGGTTTTGTCCCACATATAAACGTTTTTAACTTTCACACGTTAGTAGCTTGTGTCTTGGGCGGACCATGCGATTGGCAGAAAGAGAGATAGAGATATTTGTGCACTTCGCATGGCGGAAAAACATACCGAAGAAATATCTGGGGCCTTCTTCGTACACTGAAGGTCTGACAAAATCGCTAAATAATGAGCTCTGTGAAAACTGATGACTCCCCTGACTGTCAGCAATTGACTCGTACATTTTCAAAATGCTGACAACAGCGCCTCTTAAAACCCGGGGGGCTTGAACGTCGCGAGTGAGAACTGGGAAGGCGATACATTTTGGGGCTACGATCGATGTTTCCCAGGGGTAAAATGCTGGCTAGTGTGCCCGTATAAATGGTGGATCGCTTAGTTTTGAACGTGAACACGATCGTTGAAATACGCCTGTAGCTCTGCGTACCGCACGCCAAGGTTGACGTGATCGATTATGTGCTGTTGCAATAACGAACAAAAATTTCTTAAAAACTTATGTAGGCTAAATTTCATCTGCCCAGGAATGAATTCAATAATGTGTAGTCAAGTCCTCGGGGAGGCCTCTTTCAAGTTCGATCTGAAATTTGGCATGCATATTTGAGTTGACACCCGTCAGCTTTTGGAAAGGTCAGTAGTATATGGCTGTTGATTGATTTTACTACGCTCATAGCGCAGGTATGGACTGGAAGTCCAGGCAAGTATTTCGCGGATTGTGGGCCGCAGCATAGCTTTCAGGCTTCTGGTTCGGTCTATTAGTGGTTCACCGAGCGTTCTTCAGTTTACCGATGGTACGTTATTTTTGGTTTTACGATAGCTTCGACTCCAAGTTCGCAAGCTATTTTCTGGAAAGTTCAAAAGCTTTTATACTGGAAAGCACTCCGACGACGCCGAGGGCCCCTACTGATGATCTGAACCCCTGAAAATCAGCGAAACTCGTTTTTAGCTGGCAGTCTCGACCGATCAATCAATACTTTCTGTAGGTGCAAATGTTAATAGGCTCGACCGATACCTTCTGCTCGCAGTCACCTTTGAAGATTCTCGCAGATTTCTGCTGAATGCCCAGAAGGTGCTCTTTGTCGTCTGTTACACATTTTATGTTCAATGAGGCTGGACATAACCGAAAAGTCAATATGCACGCAAATACAACTATAGTCTGTTCGCATAAAGTGACCAACGCTGCAAACGCTCGGATTGGCTTTTTAACTATAACTTCTTCGCCAGAGGCTCCTCATACAGGGCCTCGAGTTTCAAATCCTCGAAAGGACAATTCTACCTGAAATGGTGGGGAAAGTTGAGATCCGGGATAATAAGCTCATTATTCCGAGGTATTGGTGATTTTAGCGGGCTGATGCCGTCGAGGATATTGCACAACTTATAACGTAGAGCGCCGGGGAATAACTCCTGACGCAGAACGAACTGGAGAAATTTATTAGTTACGACATCACCCACATCTCAAGCACCATGATGTGAGGCACACAGCGGACATTTTCGTCCGACAGAGGTACCGGGCGGTTTCCTAATCACTGAGGTTGCTCGTCCCTGGTTCGATACGGTAAGTCAAACGTAACAAACAACTACAAATCTTCTACGAGATAGTACAGAGCTGACGCATTAATTACCTCATGTTACATCTAAATCTCCTCCTCAGCTGCAGAGACTGACGCCCAAAGCGATGGAGCATTTCCAAGCTCCCAGGCTTTGCAGAATGTTCAAGGAAAAATACGCCAGAAATCATTCTTCTTGGGCCATCTATTTTCTGACTGCCCTAGTTGCCACCTGTTGCTATGCGACGCATGTACTAAGACCCAAATACAGGCCACGCGATACGTTCGGGGCAATGGACTCTGTTCTACTAATTGACGCTTCTTTGATGCAGAGAGAATTTACGTCCTAAGATGCTAGAAAATGCAGTCTCATCGCATTAGTCGCAGGACGGCAAAAATTTTACCACGTAATACATATTAATTTGAGGAATCCCCTTTAGGTCAGCCAGGTTATTACACCACTTCTTGTACGCAACCGAAACACCCAGCCCAGTTAATATGCACCAGTAGATCTGGAAGGACCAACCGAAAAACGAAAATGAAAAATATTTATAAAATGAGCGGAGTGCATTATTCTGACAAACGGCTATGAATACGGAAATGAGCATGTTTGGAAAATTGCCACATCCACTCAGAAGCTTCACCAAATTTACCGATCTTTACCACCGCCCAACCTATCCTGCCTCTATTGCCACTACACATGCATTATACGCGCATCGGCCTGGTCGGTTATCTGCGAATCCATCGCAGCGAGACTAGAGAATCAGTGCCAGAACACCCAAGCACATTTACCGCACCCGCCTCAACTATCCGCAATGTCCGCGCACGCTCTCACCGCATGGGCCTATACAGCCACATGAGCCTCCATGAAACCTGCGGTAGAACACCTTCCTCCATACCCACTTCACCACCCCCCCCCTCCCCCCTTACCAGCACCTACATCACATACGGTCCTCTCCACATCAAAAATGCAAGCACTCAGTCAGCAGTATCATCTCACTGGCAGAAAGTTAGTTCGGCTCCTTTTCCATGTGGTTCCTCTGCTAAGCGATGTGTACTCTGAGTCTGACACTCAGCTCGATGCGCCAAACACCGGGGCTGGAAGATTGCCATTTGACTCGTATAATCTACAGTGAGCCCGGGTTTAAGCTTGGCGTGGGAGTGGCCGACCAGTGGATCTCGAAAGTTAGGCTGCATGCATCGGTCTTTATGATGCTGCCCTCTATGGCGACTCTCACTCAGTGGGATCCGACACAGGTGTGGTGACAGGCCTAGAGGCGGCGTTCCGGACATGCCAGCCGCCAGTGCCCTCCCGCCTCTGGTCTTCTTTAATTTGGTCAGGGACGCTGGATCACGAGTGCGGGTGGAGCAGCAGCAGCGCAACCTAGTACGCAATACCGTCCATGGACCGTCCCTGGTAACGTCGAATTGTTCTTTGTAAAACTGGCCTGCTAAACAGTCTCAACGCGCTTCCATTATCACAATTGATTCCCTCTTTAAACAAAACTACAAACCAATAGGAAATTTGCCCTTTTGGTTTTCTTTGTTGTAATTAAGCGGTATTGCAATCGCCCTGCTCCGCTGCTGCGGTAACCTCGCGTAAACCCCGCCGAATTATTCCCCGGAATTTGGAAACACTTATGTTTTTCGCATTACCTTGCGCTGACAGGTTCCCGTACGGCCTGAACGTGCCTACCAAAATGTATCATCTGGTTAAGGTTTATGTCCCAACTGCGCCGTGATTGGGAGTACCAACGCCAGCTTATTTTCGGGCAAGGTGTCAGCAGCCACGTTTCCACTTCCTTATCACCCATCGCATTCCCAGTATTGCACCAAGCGGCAATGTTTGTGCCGCCAACCGTACATTTGTCCACACCTGACTCTTCATGATCGTTTGCTGTTAATCTAAAATGGCGGAAAGTCATCCCGGGAAACGTAAACGCATTACCTTTAGCCTCCGTCATTATCCTCTGATTCACGGTGAGTGAACATTAACATGACAAAATCTTCCGCGTACCTCGTGATAACAGCAATACGAGAAGCAAACTGCGGAGAGATGACGGCAGCGACATGGATTTGGTGTCGTTCTCGGCCCGTTCATATGGCGTAGCCGCCGGAGATATTCGCCACGTGCTCCAGCTCCATCGCAATCCCTCGGAAAAACGCATCAAACCGCTACTATGTGCTACAGCTCTATCGGTTTCCTGGTTTACGCTGATTGTACCCATCGTTATCTGCAAGCCCTTTACTGGGTAACGTTAATTCAGTCCTGATGCTCGAACTGGCCATGATCCTCGGTACATCCCAGCTCTGGGCATTCAATCCTGGTAGGATGGACTGGATGGTAGAGTTATTTAATGTGTGTGTGTGTGCAACCCGGTTGTTTGTTTTGCTTATGTCCATTATCTATATATGTTGTTGTTTTTTCCCCATATTCCATGAATATGCAACTCCTCGAAAATGCCTGCGGCTGATTCGCAGACAACCCCTGCGAAAGTGATAATCGTGATGCAGAACTTTCGTACACCGTGAGGCCAGTTCGCCTGCGCCTGGTTCGAATTTGAGTAAACCCTTCAGCGAGTGGGTACCAAAGCGAACCTTGCAAGCAGCGCATCTCCAACTATCTTTGCCTTGATTTGAGTATGGTGGTAAATCCAGCGGCGACCGCCACTTTAGCTGAACGTTTTATACTCTTAAACCATCATCATCTAATATTAAACCGTATAGTACGCTGACTACCGGTCCAGCGTGACGAAGTTCTGTTGAGAATCTCCCACCGTCGAATGTTTGAACCCCCAAAACCGAGATCATCCAGCTTAATGCTATCCCTGTCAGGCCAGCTCGATACAATGTATCCACTGGAACACGGCAGCCGGACTAAAATGATGAAATAATGGGTATATGGTTACGTGCGACGTACCTGCATACCATTTTAAATGACACAAATTCCTCGTTGGGAGCTCTTACCATGAAATCACGAAGTAGATTAATGCGCATAGGTATATTTAATTATTATTATACGTTCCAGCATTTTATATGGCATACCTCCATCTTTCTTCAACGAAGCTGCGCATATCTCGGATTAAGTGGGCCTATATTAATAAACTTCCTATTTTCCCGCATATGATTGCAAAGAAATCCCGAATTTCCGTTTCCATATTTATGTATTTTATTAGATTAAAAGGATTTCGACAATTTTGAATACAGTAGAACGAAATATGTTTAACCGACACAGTCAAGCCAACCTGCATAGGAATTACAGTTCTCCATAGATTCCACATAACCCTCGTGCGGAAAATATCCAATGGCATATTCCCGCAGACACTGGCTTGGGAGGCCTGCAATTTTGGATGGCTTAAGCATTAACAGACTGGCCAGATATCATTATCAGTTCTCGTATAGTATCATTAGATTTTGTGCCAATCTTAGAGCAGTGGATGGTATTTAGTTGATCGCAGTCACCAGACCACCCCTACACCATTCGTCCCTACCACTACATAAAGTATTTAGTATTTAGTATATGTTACTAAGTGTATTTAGTTGATCGTCACCAGCCCAATCCCTACGCCATTCGTCCCTAATTTTCACTAAGTAATAAGTATTTAGCATTTAGCATACAAGGGTATTTATTTATTGATCGTCACTTCAGACCACCCCCTACACCATTCCTTTCTTTAGCCATCTTGAATTTGTCTCAGTGACACGTGTTAGATACTACGCTCCAATAGTGCACGATCGATTTGCACGGACAGGCTCGTGAAGATGGGGAAGGAGAGGGGGTCAAAGAGGTGACCGATCCAGTTCGAGCTAGCACTTTCTCTCCGTCAATAAGAAAACTATCCTGAGAGTTAAATGAAGAATTTCGCTTTGCCAGCTGACGGATAATCGCACTACTCCCGCAAAACCGCGTCAAACTATTCCTACTTTTTAAGTGTTGATGGTAAGTGGCCGCCCGCTAAGGCCCTCGGGGTCGAGTTCGTATGGAGTTAAAGTACGCAGCATACCGCGTCCGGTTCAGTATTCAATATCATGATGATGGAAGTTGAGATTATCTATGCATAATTCCTAAAACGCGTACATTTTACATATTTTGTCTAACTCAATTCTGGAAAATACCCCTTTTGCATGCAGGTAGCGTTGTTTAGTGATAAAGTTAGTTTGTGTTGTATCAATAATCACACCCTCTCCTTCATTCGTTCGGTAGCAGGACTGGTTCGCGCAGTGAACGATAAAAGCAAATAAGCCCGTCTACGCATCGTTATACACACGCTCACCCGCGCACGATCGACCCGGCTTTCACAGAATGAGAGAAAAGGGCGATCTTCGGATCCCATTGATTAGAGTGCCACATTCAAAAAGAACTATTAAAGTCTGATTCTCCGTCCTGGAGAGGAGAGAGCGATGTAGTAAATGGCCGCTCAAGAGGCATCAAATGCGCTTGAATCAGTTTGGCGGTGACACGCAAAGTTTCAAAACTATATTTCTAACTCGGCCGAAATAACTTACTTTTTAAATTTTAAAAAGAGGCCCAGAAGCGGTTATTACGAACATGAGTTGCTAAATGAGTCCTGGGTACGGGATGAAGAGGCATGCTGAACAGGGGAACCCAATGCGGACCGGTTCACCAGGAAGAAGAACTACCCACGGCGACCTTGATGCCCGTCAGCAGACGACGGTGCAGCTGCCGCGGCCTAATCACCGGGTCAATTCACCACATGCACGAGAATACACCCATCATTCGCGTGATGAAGAACAACAACAGCAACAGTACACCACCTTCACGCCCCTCTCATTCTTCACTCAGATCAATCCAGTCGTTGCCAGTTGTCTCCGGAGGAGGTCGTCAACCCTGAAGATTCCCTCGCCGATCGGGATGCCGCCTCGAATATCCCAGGCCTGATAACAAAACATCGACTAACTTTTCTGAAAGGGTACTCTGCTATTGTGCATCTTCACAATCACGATGAAAACATAATTATTGATTCTTTTGCCTTAAATTATATTTTGCAAATTATGCAGTCGCTTGAAGCAATCTGCCTGTGTACTTTTATTTAAAAGATTATTTTGTGGACTGCCTATATACCTTTTATTTTGACGATTATCGTAAAATAGTCACAAAGGAACTTGTAAAATGGCTAATAAGACCACTGAAGTGCTGAACATTAGAGCAAGTAGCTTGCCTTAAAATAGGGCGCCTGAATAAATTCCGTGTCCGATTATCATTTCGAAGCGTGAACAATACGAGTGCATTCCAGAAAAACAGTGCAGTAAAAGGAAAGATAGACATACCGCTGAAACATAGAGTTTATTTTCTTAAAGCTTCGAGTATCGCTCGAAACCTTCATCAGAAACGGTCGAAGATGAAGCCAATAAACTTCATGTTCCAGCAATCGCACATTTTTCTTCTTCTCGAACATATAAAATGAGGCTTTTGGTTACGTTGTGTTATGGTTGTATGTATTGTAGATTGTGCGTTTCAATATACTACTCAATTGTCATAAGTAGGCTTCCACTTAACCGATAATTTTGTTGAAAGAAGTTACAGAGCAATTACATTCACACTGTGTTCTGATGGGAGGATGGCAGTCAGCATGCGAGAGTGGAATGGTCGACAACAGGAGGTCGCAAGCTCAGGTGTCAGGGAAGGCTAATCTGGGATGAAAACCAAATTCTTCGAGACAAAGAGCGTTCAGGAGGCTCTGTTAGCAGTTGTCACAAAACCGTCCCTTCAGGCATCTTTGTGTCCGTGTTCTGCCATTGAGCTTATTTAACCCCAAGACGTGTAGGCCTTTCGCTTGTCGTCTGCAGCCCATCGATAGGTGACGCGTGTTGATTGGCTGGTGCCCGGACGCAGGCGGCTCCAGGAGCGTGCGGCGGACAGTAAAAAGAAACGCGACAAAGCGGTGGCGATTATCTGGGGAGTGGACTGCCACAAGCAGTTCCATTTTGCCGAAGATCCTGAGCTTTATGGCCCCACACAGACAGGAAACCTCGGGGACGCTAGGACCCGAAGTTTTAGCATCAGATAAAATTTGTCATCCCAGCGTTCCTTGTTCTGCCTATACTACGTTTTGATTAGTCTGTTACCAGAAA
This sequence comes from Schistocephalus solidus, assembly GCA_017591395.1. Classification (NCBI taxonomy): domain Eukaryota; kingdom Metazoa; phylum Platyhelminthes; class Cestoda; order Diphyllobothriidea; family Diphyllobothriidae; genus Schistocephalus; species Schistocephalus solidus. The sequence continues at coordinate 14,134 of WEDG01008502.1, forward strand.
GCCTAGGGTAACCAAAAATTCTGCGATGCCATTCGATTATAAATCAGTAAAATAGACTAGGTTGAAATATTTATTATCATAAGGCATACTATCAAGATATTCCAGTCAAGTCAGGGTGTGCTGTTCTGTCTGACCTTCTAGAGATAATCGTACCAGTAAAAAGAACGTCTTATATAGTATGTTTTTCCGATAATTTTTGATGCATTTTAGCTTCCGATAGTCGAAGTTCTACACACTTTCTTTCTTGTACTCATTTGGTTGGAAATTAAGTCTTAGTTAAAGGACAAATTTGAATCAGCAATACGTAACTTAAACGGAAGTACAACAA
>WEDG01008505.1:0-56613 GCA_017591395.1 Schistocephalus solidus
TAGTATTAGTAGTAGTAGTAGTTTTATACTGGAAGTAGTAGTAGTTGTTGTAATAGTAGTTAGTAGTAATTAGTAGTTTTAGTAGTTATACTAGTACAAGTAGTAGCCGTTTGTTCTAGCGGTAGTCATAGAAGTAGATGCTGTAGTACTAGTGGTAAAGGTTGTTGTAGTGGTGATCGTAGTATTGATAGTTGTGGTAGGAGTGGTTGTAGTTGTAGTAGTCGTAGTAAAAGCAGTACTAATAGTAGTAGTTGTAGTAGTAATAGTATTAGTTGTAGTAGTAATACTAGAAGTAGTAGTTCTTTTGCTAATAGATGCAGTTTTAATAGTAGAAGTAGTAGTAGTAGTGGAAGTAGTTGCAGTAGTATTAGTAGGAGTAGTAAACGCCGTAGTCGTAGTGGTTGCAGAAGTAGTAGTAGTTGACGCAGTAGTAGTAGGAGTAATAGTAGTTGTAGTCGTATTGGTTGAAGCGATAGATCTAAAGTATTTCTATAGCTTAAAGTCAAGTCTTTGAAGCGGAACATTCAGTCATAGGGGTGCCTTAAACATAGCTGTTTGTGGTCGCATGTCGGGTCCAAATGACATATTACGACAATTAAAAGGTGAGAATTCCGTTAACCACGGTGAGCTCCACGCGGACAGAGTAAATAATGCTGTATGTAATTGTTCTAATTGTTGTTAAACAGATGACTTAGAGAAGCAATATACCCTGCTAACGCCCGCCATGACTTGCTTCGTCGGCAAGGAGAGGCCAGGTGGGACAATCTGTCCTGGTAATGGCGTGGCATTCAACAAGATCACGTCGTTTTGCCACGCCATGCAAAAAAACGCGTGAGAATGCTTCATTCTCCTTGTTCATTTTCACAAGTATGGCCTGGATTTTTTTGCCGCGAGTACCGTCTTTTAGGCGTTCGGCTATCGTAGTACCGTTACATGTATGACCTCGTACCCCCATGCATTAACAAGTGTAATCCACAATGATAAGTTGTTCATGTAGAGGTAAACGCGAATACCCAACATCGCACCTACTGTATCGCGTGAAAAGGAATCGGACAGCAATTTTAGAAATGATTGTTTTTTGAGTATTTACAAGTCTAAATTTTTAGAAAGAAGTGTACAAATATGCAGTAGTCAGTCAATGGAATTTTGTACAGCTCCCGAATGCAAGTAGAGGAATTACTACCACTGGTCATTAGTAGTTCTTTACAATAAATGAAACTATAGTAAGACGTACGTATTGAGAGGAAACCCGTGGTAGTTAAAAATGCATAGCAATAAACAATAATTACACTAACATATAAACGCATAAGGCTAACAGCATGCTTTCTATGTGCGCTAATTTTATAAATTAATTTACCGTTTCCTTGTTTGTGAATACTTCTGGGCATGTGGAGTTGTCGATGGGGACTACTGTACCCGAATGCATGCGGACAAGAGTCCAAAGAAAAATGTTAACCTAGTGGATGTTGCGCTGGCTTTTCGATCGCTCTCCACACCGGTCCTCCGACTCATGGAAACAATTACTAGCTGTTCGTTTTATTGCATAAATGTTGCGGTTACTACAACGGGTATTTTCCTTATGGAATCTGTGCGGGTTAATACACAGAAATCAGACCTACTTTTGATGATCGGAACAATGAGCAGGCAGTGAATTATCCCTGGTCCTTCAATTCTTCAGCCCAATAGAACGTATAAAAAAGTGGTTTATTTAAGTTTGTCAGCGGAAATGAGAGGTTAAGCATGTTTAACTGCGAATGATTTATCAGTGGTGAAAAGCAAAAACATAAAATACACATCACGATACCTTGGAAGGCATGATTTACAATAGGAGTCTCAGCTGAAAATGAGTAGCAATTTAGGAGAGGTAGAGAGAGGTAGGAAGTTGTATCTTTATAGAATTTAAGATTAAATTTGTACAATTGAATCCGTATAAACGAGGGGGTTTCAGGCAACTTTGCTTATCGCGTGGGGATAGGTAAAGTGCATTTGTTTAGTTCATATGTAAAACTTTTATCAATAGTGATTGATTTATTTCGTTTTCACAAAAAGTATGGGAGAGAGAAGTGTTTGTCGACCATAGATTATGATAAGGCATGTTGTCAGTGAGAATGAAATCTGCTATTAATTACTCTTTTCGTGGCTTTTTTTAAGATCCACTGCGATTTTCCTATGCATATTGGTTAGGGTATAATCGTTTTATGTGGCTGTGAGGTTTAGAGTGTCTGTAAATCAAAACGTTTTTACTGGGATTAATATGGGCAATAAGTTATACATCTACATGAAAAATAGAAGAGGACCTAAAATTGTATCCCGAAATACTCCACTAGTTAGGGCTGCCTTGTCTATAATTGTTGGCAGAGGGCCGACATCCACCTTCATAAAGCGGCGTAATCGGCACAGATTTCCAATCCACTGGTAGACCTCTGGCATCGAAGGAGTCATAGAAGACCATAAAGAGGGGCTTTGCTAACTCACCGGTGAGCTCTTATAACACCTTTGTCTATACCTCAACGAGACCAGGTAATTTTATATTTTATATTATATGTTTTGAGGGGTACGGGCGTAGCCCTTGTTGACCCTATTTATGAACAATTTAAATTATAAATACAAGTATATATGGACAGCATAAAATACAATTAAACGTTTTACATCAAATGGGTAATGGTACGATACAAATAAATTGAAACCATGAAGTAAAGCTAATAATTGGCTGATGATAGTTCGCAGTGAGAGCCGTCGGTTTTCAAAAATTACGCATTCTTACTGCAGCTGGAACATATCCACGGTATTTGTCGTTATTATTTCACTTGGAAGTGATTTCCATTGTCGAACTACTCGCTGACTGAAAGAAAGCTTTCATTGGTCTAGGCGCATACATTCGCCTATGATCTTATATATATGGCCCCGCAGGTTAATTATGTTTGTAAACTCAACGAAATATTCGGCTTTCAAATAACAGGCATGCTCGTGGATAATTCGGAAGGTTCATAGCTGTTCAAATCTTCTTTGTCTATATGATAAAGGTAACACATTAAGCTTCATAAGTCTTTCTGGATATGACAGGGACCTAAGAGCATCCACCAATTTTTTCGCCCGTCTTTGCACCTACTCGATGGGATCACTGTCTTTCTTCATCCAGGCCATCCATGCTATCTTTCCGCATTCAAAATTCGGTCTAACGAAAGTACTGAAGATCCGTGAAAAGTTTTTGGGAGGAAAGACTATAAAAAAGGCCTGATACAGTGCATGATGCTCGTCACCTTTTTACGGCTCATTTAGATTGTTTGGAGGGCATTAGTTTGGAAGCTATCCAGCTACCAAGATCTTTGTGTGTATCTACTTCTTTAAGTAGAATTCCGTGCAGGTAGTACTGGTTTTATGGAAACGTCTTCTCCCAGGAACAGAAAAGGAACTATGACTGAACCCTGCAGAACACCACTTTTTACTGGAAGCCACTCAGACTCTATGGTGTGAACAAAATACTTTTTTGTAGTTTGCATGACAGAAAACTTTACCTCCACTTAAAAACGTCACCTTAGATACCATATTTCCAAATCTTATGTAACATTCGCCGATGAGGTACGCTATCAACCGTCTTCCTGAAATCGAAGAAAATGACATCAACTGGATGGCCTTGATCTAAAGCTTTTTTCCATCTTTCCTGCGAGTAAAAAACACTCGTAAGACATGAGTGACCAGAGCGAAAGCCATGCTGGGCAGCACATTATATTTTCTTCTGCTCCAGATACTTCATACCATGTCTATTAACAATTTTGCCCGTGACCTTGCACAAAATTCTGGTTAAACTAATGGGACAGTAATTTTCTGGCGGCAGTTTTAACCCTCCTTTATGGATCGGGCAGATAAAGGCAGTTTTCCATGTCTGCAGTAGCTCGCCCTTTTCCGTGGGCTTTTGGAATATCATTGAAACCGGCTCATACAATTATCCGCCAATTCTCGAAGAGCATGCGGATGAATTCTATCATGATACGGTGACTTGGCACGCTTCAGCAGAGTTATTCTGTGCTTATAAGTGTGGGTGAGAAATAAAGATTATTTTCAAGTAAAAATGTTTCCAAATTCTTTAGTAGCCCTGAGTAGGGGAGAGAAGAAGGATTTGTTTCATGAGTGAACACCGACTGAAAAAACTAGAGAGGACTGGTCGACCGTTTCCAATGGGGCTGCAGCGCTGGAATCGGGTAACGATTTCTTTTGTCATTGCGTGTGTAACCGTATAGGATCTTAGGATGCTCCAAAGACTTTTGTAGTATGATTATCTCATAGTCCTTGCAAAGTCTGTTTGTCTCACGCTTATAGAGACCCCTTTGTCGTATGCATTCCTTCACGTTTTCGACACTCCTTGTTAGTCGAAACCGCTTCCACATCTTATTCCTTCTTTTTAAACGAAATCTGCAGTTCACGTTTATTCACAACGGACGATTGTTTGTTTTCTTTCGTTTAAGGGGACAATAAAGATTCAAAATTCCTTTAACAAACATGCTGAACGTACTTCAGCAATCGTCAACGGCTCCACGTAATATGGTTGTCCATGATATTGCTGAAAATTGCGTGTTCATGCTGGAAAAATCTCTTTTCCAGGGGGTTTGTTTCTAGGTGCGTAAGTAATTCAGGCTGTGAGAAGAGGGATTTTTCAAAGAGCAATAAAATGTGGTGACTAGCACTCGATGGCGGTAAATTTTGTAAATCTAGCGCACTCTCCTCGTCCTGGGTTAACACGAGGTCCAGATAATTTGAACGTTGTCCTTTCCTTACACGTGTCCCGAATGGTACATTCTGGAAGAGTAATTTTTCAGTTGTCAACTCAAGCAAACAATGATCAAAATTATCCGTTGGACCCAAAACAATCAAAGTTTCCCAGCCTATGTTAGGAGCATTAAATTCGCAAACGATAAGGACATCTTTGTTCAAGCAAATCTCGGTCAGCTTCATTCGGAGCTGAACATCGCGTTTGACATTCTAGTTTGGGAGGTGGTGTGCAACTGTTTATGCTAGTGGCCTGGCGTATTAGTTTTAGGAGTTAAAGATAAAACTTCAACTTCTGTTGTCATGGGATGTGGCTCGGAAATCGCAGTTATAGTACAGCTAACATTACCAGCGATTTCTCCCCAGCGGCTTCTTCTTTCTCTTCTAAACAATTGATAACCATGGAGTGATGCTTTAACTGTTTGAATTTTCGTTGCTCCAATAGTTTCTCTAGAACAATCCTTTGCCAAACTGAACAGTGATGTCATGTTTGAAGATAGCTTGATAGTTTTTTGAGTACCCAGAAGGCCATATTCATTTTATTAAAAATTCACAAACAAAATTTCACAACGAATGAAAAAATTATTTAGTTGTTAATTTTTTTAATTGTACATCAGCTTTTCGGCAATAGCAAATGATACGGGGCAGTGAGGTGAAAAATAAATAAGAGCAGACAGGTAGAGCTTAGTGGATAGATCGAAGAGGTGGATAGTCATCGTGTCAAGATTTCATAGGCATTGATGTACATGAATCTCATTTTCCAATATAAGGTTACGTGCATTTTATGCGGTTCTAGCCTTCTTCCAATGTGTTGGCTGCGCAGTTAATTGGATCGGACCCATTCAAAGGAAGAATAGTAGGTGGCCCTTTGCATGGTTCCGGCGTATCATTCTCAATTCTAGAGAAAATCGACGAAGTTTCAACCCTTGTGTTGGCATATAGTCCGGTTGAGAAAAATATCCGAGTTCGAGTCATTTTTCCTAGAGCGCCTGCGGAGAATGAAACATTGTTTTGTTGGCTACTGACCATCCCAGCGTTACGAAATCGGGGCGCGCCGATTCTGGTGGATTGCCTGCTCGGTTTTTAAGTCAGAGGGATTATAGCACTTTGCAAATGTCAGTGGTTTCAAAAATATTATAACGCAGACCTTGAAATACTGTTATGCGTTTTGATACAGGCTTTTTGGGAGTGTTTATACTTGACGCAAGGCGGCCACAAACAGTGAGACCTTCCAATCTGTCCACTTCATTTTTATTTTCTGTTATTTGTCATTCCATAATGGGTTTGAAGCTCTGAGGACATGCGATCTGATGTGAGAGCAGGTGTTGTGCCACAGTTTCATGTATTACCCCTGTTTTTACCAACTTCGTAAAAGTACATGGCATAGAATTCTGCGGATAATAAACTATGGTGTAACTGATTTAATCGATAGCACTGTTCCCAATTAATCTATAAAATGAAAGATTTTCTGAGAATCTCCAAGGATCTTGGGAGGCACGGCAACAAACGTAATAGACGGGATGGTCGTCAACGTCTCTGGTTCACATGCTGTGGATACGTCACTCGGAAGCATTGTCTGCTATCTTTGATCAAGTTAGGCATACATTAATACATATTGGTACATTTTATCTGCACACTGTTATAATTTTATTTCGGTACCAAGGTTGTTTCAACCGCGCCTTCCCGGTGCTAACAAAATATAAATTCTAAATAATTTCACAAACGGATTTCTACTTTGCTTCAGTTTTCTTGTTTAATTTAAATACGTTTATTGATTTGGCACTACTTGGGTACCGTCAAATCCTTAGAACACAGGAAAAAACCTAAAACAAACTCCTCTTTTTATTAACTACTTTAGCTTTGTTTTGTTTGTTTGCTTAAATAGCAGTGTACGAAATAACCAGTTTGTTTTAAGTAAAAAACCTGTTTCCCAAGGTTTAGAAATAACCAAATTTGAAAATAAAACAGCTATACAGAATAGGATGAATGTATCAGGGTAAGAATGGTTAGGGCCAAGACTAGTCTGTTATTGACGTTCGAGAGTATTCATTTGACATAGGTAGAAACGTCTGCGGTCTATTCAAAGGGATAGGCAATTCCAATCAGATGCGAGCGCAGTCGATTCCGGGGTGGATTCTGCGTACTAATTAGACTAAGTTGAACGGATCGCTAAAGAAGGTGAAAATGGATTAGGAGCAAGAAGAGTTTGACGGTTTGAAACTTTCAATGAAGTCCTATAGTCTTCATATTTGAATTTTATAATATAGTGTTCAGTATTAGTATCAGTATATTTGAGGGAGATGTAGGTGAGTCACCTTTGAATTTCCTATTTGTACATGCGATTTGTGGTATCAAAAAATAGTATCTCGATATGTTGGTGAGGCCAACATAGTTGAAAAAGAGCAGATAGTAAATAAAAACTCCCGGTGATATTTAGGAGAAAAAACTGTCGCCCTTGTGGGGGTCAAACGGGGGGCATTGCGGAGGTTACATGAATCAGCCAGATGCTCCCTTGCTGATTACAGAGTCCGTTGAGGGATTTCAAAGGCGGAAATATATGCCCAGATCATCCTCGGTCCATTGCGGTTCGAACCAAGGGAGAACGTTCATACGCCTCATTGACGACGGCCGCCAGGTCCAGCTGATGCGAACACTCACGGTGTCACCATGGTGTGCAAATAATTAAGCAGCGAAGACCTCGAAGACCCAACATGGGAATTATGGGAGAGTGCAAGACCTCAAACGAAAATAACAACATAAAGATATGTAACTTACATATAGCTAGTAGTATCATTAATACCATATTTGCGGACGTCACTCTTGCAGCTTTCAGTTCGTGTTGTAGCTCGCAACATTATATCGATCTAACTTTCGCTAAAAACCTGCAAGGAGTCCGACATTACAACATCTAGAGGAAGACTATTCCAAGCTTTGACTACTCTTTTGGAGAAGAAGTACTTCCGAGTGTCAAGCCTTGCTCAAGTCATACGTAATTTGAGAGGATGACCTCTCAAGTTCGTTGTTGTGGCTAGCTCGAAGAAATCACCTGGGACGAGACAACAGTCCTGGACGCGATGTATGCGGAATGTAAGTATCAGGACCCCCGAAGCTGTCTATAGCGCAAAGGGAAAGAGATTAAGATTCGACAGCCGTGTTTCATAAGGCTGTGAGTTATGTCCAAGGACAAGTTTTGTTGCTCGCCTTTGGACCTTTTCGAGGATTTTGATGTCTTTCGCTGCCCAGAGTCTCCAAGCTTGGATAGCGGACTCCAACTGTGGCCGCACGAATGTTCTGAAGACTTTAGTGAAGCAGTCGGTAATGAAGACTGCGAAAGCTCGTTTAACGAGGTATAGAATCGACATGGCTGACCTCGCTAACTTTGCGCAATGTAGGGAGGGTTTAAGCGAGGGCGTGATCCAGACTCCCAGGTCCTTTTGTGCATTTATTTCTTTCAATGGAATGCCATTCAGACTGTATACCGTACGGTTCGAGGGATTGCTTTTCCCGACTATTATAATGTTGTACTTGCTATCATTAAACGGCAAGAGCCAGTCATTTGACAATTTATGGAGTCGATGTAAGTTTGCCTGCAATTTCTCTTCGTCAGCCGCAGTTTGAAAGACGCGCCAAAGTTTGAGATCATCGGCAAACATAGTAATATTGCAGTTCAGTTCGTTGGCACAATCGTTGATGTAGACAATGAACAAATAGGGCCAATAACAGAGCCTTGGGGAACACCACTCTCAACCTCAACCTTGGTCGACTGTTTGTCGCTGATATGGACAGTTTGTGAGCGGCCAGTTAAGAAGTTTTCTATCCATGTCAGAAGTCTACCTCTTACGCCTATGCCGTTGAGTTTATAAAGAAGGTGGTGGTGCAGCACGCTATCAAAAGCCTTTCTGAAGTCGATATAGACTGCGTCCACCGTTTTTCCTCTATGAACCGCTTCAGTCCAACGTTCTAAACAGTAGAGTAAATTTGTGACGCAGGATCTACCTCTACTGAAATTGTGCTGGATCTCGGATAGCAGATTGTTATGTTCTAGGAACTGCATTAGTTGTTGCTAAATTATTAATTCCATTATTTGAAGTTAGGCTGACGGGTCGATAATTATTTGCAGAGACCCGGCTTACACCCTTATAAAGCGGCGTAATCCATGCGGATTACCAGTCGGCTGGTAGACTGGAAGGATGTTTGGAAAAGCGTACAGAGTGGTTTTGCAAACTCTCTCGCTAACTCATTCAACAGCTTGGCAGGTACTTCATCGGGACCCGGAGACTTGGATTCCTTTAACCCCAAAAGTTCCTTGAGGACAGTAGGCTCGATTAAATGAACAGTCTCGACTATTGTTTCCACTTCGAAGCCATTGGTAGGGTAATCGTAACTCGTTTCCTTTGAGAAAACCGACTGGAAAAATTCCGAAAGATGATCAGCCTTCGCACCGTTTTCGGTTAGGTCTAGCTTAGACAGTGCCTCTCCGGTGCTAACCAAATATAAATTCTAAATTCTAAAAAAAGAATGCCCTCGGCAGTCCTCAGTAGGCGTATCGGATCCTTGTTCCATGTATTCTGCCTGAGGTAACCGTAGAACAGTTTCTGGTTCACGGTGGCCTGGTTCAGCAGGTCCACGTCGAAAGCCTGTCTTGTTCTAACAATAAGGCCCTTGACCCGATTTCTCTGCATTTTGTACGCATTTAAAGATGCAGGAGTTCCGTCCGCAAGCGATTTTTTCCACAATCTCCGCTTTTTGTTAACTTCGAGTTTTAAGGCCTGCGTAAGCCATCGCGGTCTGTTCGTCAACTTTTTCTCAAAATTGGACAGTAATTTTCCATGAGCCTGTGCAGTATGTCCCGGAACGTTTCCCAGTCCTCAGTTATGTTTCCAAAGAATAAAGGTTCCCACTGAGTGCGCATAAGTTCGGCCCTCATTCCACCGAAATCGCCTTGCCATATATGCCTTCTTATTTTTGTGGGTCTTGCTGTCATAGAAAATAGTGAGTACTCCCATCGCATTACCACGTGGTCACTTTTACCTAGCGGTGGTAGACATGACACTTCATCGATGCTGTCGTGCCACTTCGTGAGAACTAGGTCCAGCCAATTGGCCTGTTGTCCTTCGCACACCCTTGTTGGAAAAGTGACGTGCTGTGTGAGAAGTAGCTTTAGCGTCGTGCTCAGAAGACAACCGTCAAAGGCTAGGTCAGAACTATGTGCGCAGGTTGAACTCCAGTCAATGTGAGGTGCATTGAAGTCACCCATGATCTGGATATCGAACCGTGTAGCAAACTTTTCAAGCTCCTCTTGCAGGTTAGCATCGGCTACGGGGTCTCTTCTCGGTGGGCGGTAGACTGTCAGGACATCTAGACTTGATGTACCTGGCACTTTTACGGATAGCCATATCGCCTCGGAAGTAGACGCGAGTTTATAAGTTTTGTCTAAAACTGTAAGTTCGCTTTTCACATATGTGAGTACGCCGCTTCCTTGACGCTCTTTCCTGTCTTTTCTAAAAATTTGGTAGCCAGTCATGGTTACCTCTCGGTCGTCCACATGTTGGGACAACCAATTTTCTGTTACGGAAATTATATCTGGAGATAGATCGCAGACATTAATCTTAAGTTTGTCGAGATTTGCTAATATACTCTGTGCATTGGTGTACAGGAATGTTAGTTTGCGGTTTGCTTGGAAAGTGCTAACAGTCGGGCGCGAGCCCCTGTTTACTGGGCCAACTGCCTGGTAATCCGGAACGGGCCTCTCCATGGGGAGAACAATGGACGATGGATCACTTGGTTGTTGAAAATAACCAAATTTTTCCCCCTCGCTGAGCCGCCGTCTTAGTTCAATGACAAGTTGATGGCGTTTCTTCCGCTCCGCAGGTGAGAAGTCCTGTTGAAAAAAACTCCAGGGTTTTAGTTTTTTAAATTAAAGTGACTAGTCAGAATGTTGATTATGTTTTATCTAGCTTTATGAAACAGCTAGAGCTATTCGTTTCATAAAGCTGCATCAAAACGTAGGCGTGCGGCTCGTTGCCAATTCCAATTACGTGGGGCATATTTTATGTTAAAAATGGAAAACAAATATACTTCTAACAGGCAGAGATAAAAAAATAAGTTTCGCAAATTAATTTTCAAGCAATTTTTTTAAAATCATAAAATTATCTATAAAAATAAAGACGCTATCCAAAAACATTTAAAAATGTACAATAATCATAAATTTTAAATTACTTTTAATCGTAGTTTTATCGTAAACCAATTTATTTTACTTTTTCACTTTTCCTTCTGCGGCTGCCATTATGGCTAGAGAGAGCGTTGCTAACGTGTTTATTTTGCATATATACTGGACTTTTGCTCTACCACTGGTTACTGTCCAGTAGGTGCATTCATATATTTTTCTGCTTCTTGACCAAATTTTAACATAGATTTCATTTCTTTGGTCATTTTCTCAAGATGACGCCTTACATCTGCCAACCAATATAAAGCTTATTTGCATTTGGCAGGCCTACTTAAGAATACTTTGTGTTTAAAACGGTCGTTGTAGTGCGATGGCTGATGGGACGATCTGCTCGTTGGCTCTCGACTGCACTCTTAAAGTTCATTTTGAGCTAAAATTCATAAATCCTTTATGCTGCAAAGTTATGGAAAAGGAAAATCTGCAGGATAAAAAATATTCCTATGCCAAAACTGTGGAGGAAAACTGTGCCCACCGTCTTGCGCTTCACATTTTGCCTCCCAAAAGACTTTGTTTCAAATAACCATTCATTTAAAGCTCGGTCGACCTTCCGGTTATCGATGCTCGAAATGAAACTGCGTACGCACTTTTACTCAGTCGCCATCATCGTTCGCTTCTTTTATATGCATGGAACTTCTGGATTTTAGAAGGATCATCATTCAATTCAATTCAATTTTTTTTTTCATTGAACCAACCGATTGTTCTGAGGACAACGGCAGCCACCTCACTAACGCCAAAACCATCAGGGAACCAATTGCCCTAAAGAGATGTCAGAACTGATTCCGTAACGCCCAGCGTTCTCACTAAAGAAACCAGAGTTACCGAAAATCATCACGAAACGGAAAAGACATACGACCTTGACGTTAGAGGAGACGCAGTTGGGCCCATAAAATTGACAAACGCAGCAGGAAATTTGGTTGGCGCAAAATTGAAGTGCTTGTATACAAATGCGCAAAGCCTTTTATCAAAACTTGATGAGTTAAAAATTTGCCTTGCCGAAGTATCTCCGGATGTGATAGCAGTAACCGAAACCTGGCTGTCGGGCAGTATTCTAGATAGCGAAATAACATTGTCTGGGTACCAAATATATCGGAGGGACAGAGAAAACCGACAGGGTGGTGGAATAATTGTGTATGTGAAAGACGTGCTAATAGTGTCTGACAAGACGAGCAAGTTTGCGTGCAGCACTGAAGCCATATGGTTGAACATCAAGGCTCTTGGCTCTCCATGTCTAGATGTCCTCATTGTCTATCGGCCACCTAGGATAGACCGAGTCGCGGACACCCACTTGTTGGAACAATTAGAAAAGTTCTCCAGTAGACCTAATGTAATGATTATGGGTGACTTCAACGCACCAGGAATTAACTGGAGCACTTTTCAATCATCATGCCCGAAATCAACTTTTTGATTATGTTTTTCTGCAAAAGACCTTGAATGCACTCCTCACACAGCATGTCCCTTTCCCCACCAGAACACGTGAAGGACAAAGGGCTAACTGTCTTGACCTGGTTTTCACGAAAACATCAGGCAGCATTGACGAGATTATTTCAATGCTTCCGCTCGGTCGTAGTGATCACGTGGTGCTTATATGGGACTACTCCTTATTCTCCGTTGCCCCTGCTTTAGAGGAAAAACGGCGTAACTTTTGGCGAGGAAACTTTCATCAGATGCGAGCAGATATAACACACATCAACTGGACCTCAATATTTTCGAGCACCGTAAACGAAGATTGGCAGTCTTTCCGAAATGTTCTTCTGCAACTTATTGACAACCACTGCCCGCTAACGAGTGTCCATCACAGCAAGCGTCCTGGGTGGCTAGACAGCAACTTAAAAAGGGAAATAAACAGGAAGCACAAGTTGTGGAGAAAATATCGCGAGTCTAATCAAGTCGCCTATTTTTAATAAGTATAAAAGCACAGAGAAACAAAATGAGAAGCCTTATTCTTAAAACGCGAAGAGAATTTGAGAAGACTTTGCTGCAAAAGGCAACGCAGAATCCAAAGTTAGTCTACAGTTACCTCCGTAGATGTACAAGGAATAAACATCAAATACCGCTGATTAAGACTGCCGTGGGCGTCGAAATGTCGGAAAACAGGGAAAAAGCCGAGTACTTTTTCACAGTTCTACCGCTCAGTCTTCACAAACGAGGCAAGGTTCCTTCGTCCCTCAGTGGATAACCCGCCGACTGCAAGCATTAGCCACATACTATTCTCAGAATTTCTGATCCAAAAGGAATTAAAAGAACTAAAAGAGTCGAAATCCCCAGTACCAGACGAGCTTCCACCCAAGCTTCTGAAAGAACTCGCCAACGAACTTTCCGCACCTTTGTCAGTGCTCTTTCAAAAGTCCTTTGACTCCGGAACACTTCCTTTCGATTGGAAGCTGGCACATATAACTCCCTTGTACAAAAGCGGTAGCCGGGCGTCAGTGACAAACTACAGGCCCATTAGCTTAACATGCATCCTTGGCAAGATTATGGAAAGGATCATCAAGAGAGAATTGGTGAAATTCCTAGAGACTCATAATTTGTTATCAAGCTGTCAACACGGGTTCAGAAAAGGAAGATCATGCACAACGAATTTGCTGTATTCGCTCCAGAGGTGGACCCAAGCACTTGAAGATAGACACGCGGTTCACATTGCCTTCATTGACTTTCAAAAGGCCTTCGATACTGTGCCGCACGAGAGACTGCTTTACAAGCTAGAAAGAATTGGAATCAGAGGTAACCTCCTCAAGTGGATCGAAAAACTTCCTCGTGGGTCGGCGCCAGGTTGTGTGCATCGGCCAAGAGAGGTCAAGTTCTGCTGCGGTCGAGTGGGGTTCCTCAGGGTTCAGTACTAGGGCCAATACTGTTTTTTTAATATACGTGAACGATTGTGTCAGGAATCTCGACTGTGAAGCAGCAATGTTTGCCGACGACATTAAAATCTGGAATGTAATCCAGAGCCCTGCTGACGAAGATAAACTGCAGATCAACCTAACTCGGTTGGAGGAGTGGTCGAATCATTGGCTTTTTGCGGTTCAACGTCGATAAGTGTACAATACTTCGCTTAGGCAACCCGTCTGGATCTGCCGAAAGTAGAAGTTACTTTCTCAACGGTGAAGCCTTAAAAGACGTGGAAACCCAAAAGGACCTTGGTGTGCTGATTACCACCACCTTAAAACCATCGTCTCACTGCTCGAAAGTGGCGAAGAGGGCAATTTCGGTGTTGCATGCCATCAGACGAGCCTTTTTGGATTTCGATGAAGATCTTTTTTGCTAAGACCTTTGGAACATTCATTAGGCCACATTTGGAATATGCTATGCACACCTGGAAACCCTGGACAGTTCAAGATCAGAACTGCCTCGAAAGAGTCCAGAGGAAAGCCACCAAAATGGTTAGAAGTCAAAGCTCCTTGCCATATCCCACCCGCCTAATGAATCTTAATCTGTTCCCTTTGAGTTATAGGCAAATGCGTGGTGATCTCCTGCAGACATTCCGCATTGTGAAGGGATTGGATTGTTGCCTAGAATTCTCGGACTTCTTTGAATTTGCCACCACGACCCATCTCCGAGGTCACCCATTGAAACTGCGTGTCCAGCAGGCGAGACTGGATGTGCGCAAGTTCTCCTTCTCTGTCAGAGTGATTAAACCATGGAATGCCCTCCCTGAAGACGTTGTGATGTCACCATCGCTGGAAAGCTTTAAAAGGAACCTTGACAGTTTTATGTTCCGCAACGAGCCTGAGCGATGAGGCATTTATCTTAACCCTCGAGAGTCGTGCACCACTTGTCAAATTTTATGACCCACACGGTTTCTCTGTATACCGCACTTAATTTTACGTTACAAATAGGGTACTCAAAGGCCCATGCCTATTTCCCTCAATAAATTGAATTGAATTGAATTGAATTGAATTAAGCAAAATGTCGTCACTCACCACGGTTTCCTCTGTGTTGTAGCCTTAGCATTTGTATGCGGTTATTAAAGGACTTTTATGCTCTCAGCTATTGCGATTGGGGTCAGTGGTTAGCATATTCTGGTGTACTATTTCTACCTCGATTAAAAACTTGTCCAATCCTCATGAAATTCTTATCAATAGGGCGGTTCAATCCTACCCATACGCATGTTCTTCTCGTGATTGATGTGATTTTTTCGCCAAAACCTTGCCAATCTTATTCATTCTTTATCATTCTCGACTAGTTGTTCCCATTGAAGGGAGCAGCAGTCTCGGTGCAAACAGATAAGAGTTTTCGTCAGGCAAATTATAAATCACATACCTCAAGATACATTAATCTCCTAGACAGTGTCAGATCTTTACTGGGAAGCTTCTGCAGAATGACGTCATCTCCTAAAATGTATTGCCAGATAAGTTAACCAGTTAAACAGATGTTGCCAAGACCGCAATTGGATTTCAGCATGTTGACGGCAAGACTCCATCCGTCGATTGAAGCGTTAGGAGCATAAAAGACCATTTAGTTTTACACAATCTATCCTGTTCAATCTTCTCAATAGATATTGTTGGTGAAAACGAGGAGTGGCTTGTGATGTACTTACAACACATTCTATATTTTTACTGGGAATTCCAGTCACCCAGTTCCAGTTCAAGGCCAACAAGCATTTATGGTCACGAAAACATCACATGAAGGCAATATTGCTCGTATCTAAATGCGTATTGCACAAGCAAACGGAGCATGGTATATTTTTCCATGTTCGTTTTGAAAATCGCTGGGGAAAATATTTTTAATAGATTTGCTCTTATAGTGACAGTACCTTCGTGATATTCAATAGAACAAAACAAAGTAAACCCAGCATCATGAATGAGACCAAAGGATAAAAGTAAAGCTAAGCTCAGTCTCGCTTTATAAAGGTATTCTCAGATGCCTCAACACCCCTAGTAGCAAGCGTATATCGAAGCGATAACTGGGCGATATCGATTTTTCGCTAAAGGTATATCGAGTCTACAGCGATTTTGTCCGGCGGATGCATATCGAGGCGATATCGAATTTTCGAGATACTCAAAAATGGCGACAGCTTGCAGTACAGTATTATCGGTTATTTATTTTTTG
The DNA here is from genome assembly GCA_017591395.1 of Schistocephalus solidus. Classification (NCBI taxonomy): domain Eukaryota; kingdom Metazoa; phylum Platyhelminthes; class Cestoda; order Diphyllobothriidea; family Diphyllobothriidae; genus Schistocephalus; species Schistocephalus solidus. The sequence continues at coordinate 16,037 of WEDG01008505.1, forward strand.
GCTTAAAAACGGCCCCCACCCTTAATCCATTCCTAGTAGCGGTTTTTTCCTCTTCATTTACGTTTTAACTCTCTTATTATCGCTTAATTCGAACGACCAAATTATAATTATCGGACCGAGCGACCGTCACACTATTAAGCAACCCTCCTTCCACATGCAGAAAACGTGTAATTCGAAAGTTTGTTTAATATTAAGCGTATATTGTAAAAACATAAGAAAAAATATATGTACAAATGCTGAACGAATTGCTTCACATGTCATAGGAGGAGGTGTTGAGGCTATACATCGGCGATGCAGAAGAACCCGCGGGGTCCTGGGACGATGGTCTGCATATGCTGCCTACAATGTACAAATTGTTGTTAATAAGTCTTAGAGTTATACTTACCGCTGGTTTGCGTTGTACATTTTTTTCTGTACACGCTTTTTAGTGTATCAAGAGACCGTTTCAGCTCTTTTGATACAGCTGATTCCAGGTCAGCCAAGGTTGCCTTTCCGTTGGCATTCTAGATATACATAATCAGGCATACCCATTATCACCTCGTATATATTCGATCCTAAGAGACCGTCTTTGTTTTTCCTGCCTTTTAAGTTAATATGTAGACTTATGTCGTCCACAAATAAGGCGTAAAATACGCGCTTGACGAAGTCATCAATTGTTCGTCCGCCAAGTCACGTGAGGAAGGCGATCAAATGTAATTAATAAGGATAAAATGGGATACCTACCAGTTGACCTCTGTAGGAAAGGTCCTCTTATTTTTCATTTAATGCTTTAAAATCCATTGCCGTCTGCACAGGCTGACCTACGGGATTTGTTGGCAGTGCGGCGGCCAGGGCGGCAGTGGAGGAGGATTGTTGTTGAATGGTCGACTCAAGCTCGTTTATACTGCCGAGCACTCGCCACATACTTTTTAAGAGAACAACTTGGGTCTGTGCTATCCTGGCAGTTTGCTGGCAGAGGAGAATGATCGCTCTCTGCATTTTTTCTAAGCGCACATTCAATATGGGCCCTAGTAAGTCTAATGAATTAGACGTAAGAGTTAACAAAACCACTAACCTTCTAGACGTGTGTCAAAAGATGTCATCGCAATGTCTTGGTATTGTCTACTGTCCTTAAATTGTGAACAATATTAGATGTGCATAACTTACAGGAGGTGATAGGCAATGACCGCTGTGGGTATTCAAAGTAATCGGTCATGTTCGTTAACCTTAAGTATACTATTCGTAGACATCCACCTTCATCTGACAGGGGCGAACAACTCTGCCTTAAAAAGGCCACATTTCAGTCTTCGATTTTCTATAAACTGGGAGACCATCGAAATCCAGGTAAACCGAAACTTTCGGTACATCGACGCTTCTTTTACTTAGCACTTGACGCAGTTGCCTTTCCAATCCAACATGCACATATTCCCCACTACCCATTGGGGCTACCTCCAAATTATAGAAGGCCCCCAGCAATATTCTGGGTCTGCCGGAAGTTCAGGCACGAGAGGCCTAAATATATCCATAACGACTCGCAAATGAGCGTGCGCTATATTGAATCGCAAGGCCCACTCATGCAACTTATTAACGTATACATTACCTGCATCTGCATCTTCAGTGCTAACTGACGTGTCGATTTCAGCTTCCCCCGGCTCCGCTGCGACTCCAGAAAGATGAGACGATACACAACTTAGCGGCACACATGCCTGTGATTCTTCTTCTGTTTCTTCAGAGAAAATATTGCAATTATCAAGCATACTGCACGACAACTGATCTGCCCTCCACCTTTTACGAGTTGCTCACGTCAAACGTCACACGCGCACGCCGCGAAATAATGGCGTGCATTCACGCGCGTGGGAAGTGCCTACGTGACAAAATACTGCCAACCAATCAACAGCCAGATTACGTCAGGGAGGGAACCAATGACATGTAGATGGCTCCAAAAGCGAAAATTCGCTATTCGCGATATCGCCTCGATATACGCTTGCTACTAGGGACAATCATGTGTGAACATAGATATAATATTAACTGGAGCACCGTTTTCCTGGAAATGGATGTGCGCTAGCCAAAGGGGACAAAAGAGCAGAATTTAAGGGTTTTCCAAGGCATTGTCTAACAAGCTCACCAAATAAACTGAAACTAAGGACGTCATGTAAGTGGCTATTTATTTATGCGTATTGACCTATGCAGTCAAATAAACTGTGGCAAGATTCTATAATGTGATTAAATCCTACTTATTTCGAGCCTTTACCTTCTAACATCTTAACTTCTATGAAACCGTATAAGTGAGCAGCTTACACCGTGCCAGGACGTTATCAAGGGAAAAAAGGAGTAGCTTGGCCCAGTGCGTTTCAATACTTTCACATTCGCTGCAAACGAAAGGAGATTGATTCCCCATATAACTTGATAGACATGTAGGATTGCACACAACTAAACGTCCCGTAATGATCCAAGGGGCTTTGTGATACTCGAGTTTGCTTATTTTAACAGTTAAATTTTCGAAAATGCAAGTGCGAACTCAACCCATTGGTAAAATCATGCTGAAGCAATAATTTTGATCTGAATCACTGCATGAACTTGGTTTCGTAAGAACCCGTTTTGCACGAATACCGGGAGGGTGTAGTAGCAAACGCCTCACGTTTTAAGGATTTTTGTGTTTAAATTCTGTAACTTTTACGATTAACGATGAATATTCTTGTAAATGTAAATCTGATCCTTTGTGATTGATTTGTTAATCTAATTTTTACAACCTTGAAGTTGATCTTGTAACACTTTTGATTTAGGTGTTTGCAACACAACAGCACTCTTTCGAATATTTGTCATTTGGGATGACTGTAATAGTTCGACCAGAAATTGGCGTTCTAACGTCAGTCATATCCTTCATAGTTGCCCACTGTTTAGGAAAAGTATTAAATTCATTCCTAATAGCCAGCAAACTCTCTAATCAAGAGCCCGAGTTCGTCTGGAAATTCGTTAACATATCAGTTTCTTTAACGCACGCACTTATTGTTGGACTGTGGGATTTATCCTGGTAGTTTCACTTCTGCATCTACTCTTCGAAGTTTTATTTTGTATCCTGACCTTACGCGGGACCCTGCCTTTCATATAACTCCGTACACATACTACCTTGTGTGTGTTTCCACTGGTAATTTATTCTGATTTGGTTTACTGTCCTCTCTCGTTTCTCTAGGTTATTTTATTTATGACGCTCTCGATGTGTGCTGGAATCATAGGTTCTTTAAGGAAATTGAAGTTATGTTGCATCATTTTGCGGTGAGGTTCCGTATGATACACAGGCGTCTGCCATATGGCATTACTTAACTGTTATAATCAGCATTAATATGTCAGTTTTCCCCAAAATATGGCCTTGGCTATGGGTTTTTGTGTCTCATGAATGTTTGGTGATTTTATCGTTTTTCTCTATCTCTATGAAAATATCGTTTTCAAGTTTGACTCCTCATTACTTAAATGTTTTTAAAATTTTAGGTTGTATCTGCATTTGCACATAACGTCCTGACAACGAAATGCATTGGATACAGTGTAATTGCACTGTTGGTCGAAGTAAATACGATATTCCTTCATCTGCGCAAGCTGATGCAACTGAATAAGGTTCCCTTCACTAGTGTCGTGTACAAAATAGTCTGTGCTGCTAACCTGATCACGTTTGCTATATTTCGAGGAACCTCTCTTGGTTGGATTACTTGGGGCATGTATTTCGAACCAGAGAAAATAACGACAATGTATTTCTACATTCTTTGTATGAGTATGTTCATTATGAACATCATAAACCCTATATTTTTCTGGATGCTTCTCCGCAGAGATTTCCTACGTCCTTTTACAGCAAAACATCAGTCACCTAGCCTTGAGAAACTTCAGTCAAGCAGGTTATCTTTGATGGATTAATATGTGAATTCTTTTATATGCCACTCTTAAGCTTTTGCTTTCACGTCTGTAAATGAAACGTTGGAAGCATACTATGAATAACTTTTATTGCATGCTCTTTTATGCCTCCTTTTTGGTGGTGATAAAAAAAGGGGCCTTGATAATAATTGCCTTTTGATTTCAAAATTGAATGAAAAAAAATATCTTTTTTTTACTTTCAGTAAAATCTTGTTTACTGACCTATCTAACTGATTGGGACTAAGCAATCTATGGCATGGGGTGAGAATAATCAAATATCGGATAAACTTCTAAAATATAGCTCCTGATTTAAAGGATGGGCTATGTAAAGATACTGTTCTGGTTAGCGTGCGGCAAAATTTTGAATATTTCCGTCTATGTCTTTCTCTTTGGCATCTTTTCAGGCACCTGCAAAGTTATTTTCGCTAACACATACCACTTCGATATGACTCATTTTCAGTTGGCCTTTGATGTCTGGTTAAATTTATTAATGCTTTACGAAAACATATAAGGTAACCTTAAAACCATGAACGTTTTTAGCAATTTTCCACATTACAAATTATAGACAGGTCAATTACATGTCCCCATACATTCTGGTCTCATCGCTTTTCTTTTCCTGTCTTCATTTTTATAAATGGCCTAAGGAAAATTTTTAACTGTCCTAAGAGCGTGAAAGACTTTGCGGGGAGTCGATTTGAGCCTTACGCTTCAGTTTATTGGCTGTGATGTCTTAAAAACAAAACAGCTTGTTTTAGTTTATTTTCTGTACACCTGTACGCTATCGCGCGATATGATAGGGCATTGCTTAGTGTTTTTTGAGGCCGTACCACAAAAAATTCCTCTTCGAACCCATTCAATTCAAACAACACCTAGTCAGACCTGATATTTATCGATAATACTCGTGCCTTGATTTAAGCAGACATATTAAATTTTGAATGAGCATTCTGTTTAGCATACTGATACCCAATTGTATTTTCTTCCTGATAGTAGAATTTTAGGACAAAAATCGACGTACACAATATGGAGACGGAACTATTCTCCATCAGGAATCAACATGTAATCTGTGTGCTAGCGTAACCACCTATTAGTTCAAATACTTCCACCGCGTGCTCCACAGCAGGTTGGAACCAGGCGTGGTGATTTACGCATGAATTAGCTTATACTGAGAGTTGACGTTTGCTGCATCCACCGCACTCTCTCCTCACCCCACCGTGGATTAGTTTTAAGTGATAGTAGACTTGCGATGCATCTATCGCACTATCTCCTCCTCCCCCACCTGAGCCTGGCGTCATGATTAAGTAAAGAAGACCCTAGGTGGGGAGGGTGCAGGTGGCTGGCGTGGCCGGAGTCTCCCTGATTCGTTCCGCGACACCGTAGTTACATATAGATATAACGGCACACTGAGTCTGCATTAATTCTTCTTGTGACATCCTGTATTAGAGTTGTCATTGGAATGAAAACCGAATGCAATTCGAGGTCTTCAAATTAGAATCAAACTGAATTCGACTGTAATAAACAGTTGTGCTTATTTACACGACTTTCTTATGATATTGAGAACACATCTGACATAATTCAATCTTAACTTCTTTTTGTGCGGCCACTAGACGCACGCGAGATTGGCCTGATGTCTTCTCCCATACGACAGTTCGAAAATCGCAGCAAAAGTGAATTGTGCATGAATTAACTTTTACTTAGATTACTTGCGGAGTATCTACTGCACTCCCTCCGCTCATCCACCGAGCTTTGACGATATGAAAGTCTCAAAGGTACAGGAAATGGGCGCAGGTCTAGTGGCTGACAAGCACACACATATACGCACATACCAAGCCTTCGTGAGGCTCGTCTAGGTCTCCCATGCGTGGGTATCTTAATGGTCATATTGACAACGAACCATTTCCGTCGACTCAGTTTTCAACAGAACCGAATCATCCCGTCAGTCAGCTGTCATCCAAGTCACGACTCTAAATACACTGTGCAAGGTTCAAGCGCTGCAGCGATGCTGATTTTCCGAGGGGGCTTGATTTTGCAGTGTCAGCCTCATTCTCTCTTCACTCTTTCATGCACCAATCAACCACCCGAGCTTGAAAGCCCGTCGGCGTTAGAACTGAGAGCCATGGCTGACGTGGCTTGAAGACATACAGCTCAGTTCTGCCAGCAAAGGCGTGTGCATCATTTCCATTTACGTTCGATATCCTAATAAATTAACTTGTATTTTATAGAAAATATTCTCACAAATATCAATTTAGGTACTAAATTCTTCGCTTATCCTATCTTTTTCAAATTGTATACTCGATGAAAGGAGTTGTTTCGGTTTTAAGAAGTTTATGATTTTACGACCGTAAAATCTTATGTCCGTTTTTGAATGCTCTTCGTGTACTACAGGACATAATAAATGCCCATTTCAAAATTGTAAGTCCTGCATGATATCTTCTTGATGACAGCGGAATTACGATTTTGTTTACCTGAAAAGTATAAAGCTTGAGGATTGCGAACCGTAAAACCAAATGCAACCACAGAATGTGGTCAAAATCATTTGGAAATTGAACGCCTTTTAACATCTTAATATACCCCTTCTTGGTATGTAGTCGTTGAAGAAGGCGTATGATAGCATTTTTTGAGCATTTGTTTCTATATACTATATTTGAATTTATAAAGACACTATTAAACGTAAGTAGTTAGTTTTACCGACTATTATAGTTGCCCGAAAGGAAGCTCATTCAAAAGATGGCATCCTAATGTGACCGGAATGTCTTGGGATTAGGCTGCACTGCTTAGAAAAAAGTATTTCAGAAGTTCGGTTAACATTTCACATGACTGGTCAGGCCGTCATGGGAGGTATCCGATTTGTAACACTTCCTAATAATTGACTGGCCATCGCTACGACATAGCATGTATGAACTTTAGACTCCGCGTTACATCCTGCACTCAGGAGAGATCGGTCCGCGAACACCTCGTTCTAACTTCGTCTTCTTTTTTTCATTTAGCACGCACCTGTGTTAGATATGACAGCCAGATGGCCACTATATTGATGAGCTTATGTCAAGGTCGTTGAGCACACGATTGATCAATAAACAGCCGATGTAGATGCGTTTTTGAGATGCACTTGTGACCGGATTAGCACTCACAACTTTTTCTATTGGAGCTGCATTCATCGAGAAAAAAAGACGGTGTTTTACATTGTTCGACCGCTTTCCAAGAAGACTTAGTCCTTAAACGAAATGAATTCTTTTCGCCTTACCAGGGGAGTTCACATTTTGACGAGAAATTGAAAAATGGCTGCACCACTGTCAGCTTAGCTAATGCTTCATATATATTTTCCTGAACTCCAGATTGGTGTCGTACAGTCGATTTGCCTTTAAGCCTAGCTATAACTATGGTTTTCGTGGGAAATACGCATAGCCTTTTATGGCCACCTAAACAGGACACGGAAAAGGGAACTGCCCACAATACATGTGGACTTGCGCGAAATTCCAGGTAGATTATGTTTAGAATTAAGGTGAGGTTTAGCTTTAAGTTTGACATTTTGGTCAGAATTGGGGTTAGGGTCATGATTAGACAAAGGGTTACGGTTATTATCTTGTTAACTTGAAAGCACGGGTATAATTATCTTTCCAGAAATTTAGCGTACGACCTTCTATTTTAAGTGGGCGGGGCAGTTCCTAATCCCGTGTCTTGTTATGGCACCCATACGAGGCATCCTTACCCCACTAAGATCACTTCTGTAATGAACCAAATGCGTTGCTATTTGTATGGTACCCCAGGTAGTGGTGGTCAAGAATGTAAGACTGACTCTAACCACGCATACTCAGTTCTTTGCCTGTACTGCAAGGAGTCAGTGAGCGATGTATTCGATACACAGAGCAGGGCGTCGTGAGCTGTGTCCGGTAGGGTGCGCGCTTGTGACTTGGCCGTGTCTGCATGAGGGCGTGACTTTTTGGACGATTCAGAAGGCTGAGCTGGGGTGCGCATAATAGCAGGGACCAATGGGTGACAGTCCACGCCGGCTGAGACATGTGACATAGCCCCAGGTGTGCGCGCAGCCATGACTCAGTTCGGGTCGGGCTTGAGAGGTGTCTGTGTGTTGGCGGTTTTCGCAGCCGTCGACTGACAAAGGGGGCAATGGAACAGGGATGCTGTGCGAACTGAGCAAAAAAGATCGTCGTTCATGAAGAAGGCCATATGAGCCGTCACACTCCCGTTTCCAGGCCAATGCATCTGATTCCGCTGTTCGTGCGGCCCAGTGCCTCTGATCAATCAGCCAGTGTCTTCTAGTTCCGTCACGTGCAGTCAGTCTTCCCGCGCTCGAAGACCCGGCATCCGACGGATCTCTGCTTAGAACATTGTTCGGGATGCCTTTCGTGGCCGCCTAAACAGGACAGAGGAATAGGAACCGCCCTACGCCCTTGAAATAGGTGACCTTACAGTAAGTTTCAGTAAGGATTAATATACCCGTATCTTAACGCTAACACTAACCTTAACATAAAACTAAGCTGCCACCCTAATCTTAACCCTAGCTCACCCTCAACCTAAAAACTACGGTTACCATGACTCCACAACTTAACCCTTCGCCTAATCATAACCCTTATCCCAACTGTAATCTTAACCTCAAACTTAAACGTAACCTTCACTTTAATCCTTAAAATAATTTTCTTGGAAGATAGCGCAAAGCCACGTCTATTGCTGACAGCTCCTTGTCCTTTTGCCTGCTTCGGTGGCCATCCTTAGATGTTAAGAAATTAACCAAAAATATTTTCCGAGAACAAAAGGGGTGATTTGCGAGAGTATAGGTATAAACGTAAACAAAATATGTGTGTCTGTTAAGATGGTAAGGAAGGCCTTGCGTCCTATTTTTTTAAAAAAATAATTTTAGAAAGTTAAAATTAACTGATGAAATCATTATTTGCTGAGCCGGGTTTTTTTGGGGTTTACAGTTGATACGGCAGTTTATGTATCTCATCCAGAAACTATTTGATGTCAATAGCAGCGTAAATGCGATTCACAGGTGGCATATCAAAAGGCGAAGGGGCGTTAACCGAGAGAGGTTTATTGGAGGTCTGACGTTGCGAGTATTCATTTCAATTGCCTAACATGGGAGTCTGGGAATTCATGGGCACAGCTCAATGTTCCGCTCGATACCTAGACACCCAATGTTGACTATGGGAATACATCATACCCGCATTTCACTGTGACCCAGGTCAGCCCGCCCTTGTTGATCGCCGTGATAATTGGCGGTCTCGACTCTTCCGCGCCGACACTTTTGACCCCGTCAAGTAGATTCATAAAACCAGATAGGGGAGGCAAATGTATGAGGCGCTTGACAGAGCTATCGTTGAACATCTGGGCTTCTTGCGCCTGCCTGGCTTTGGGATTATTGCCTCGGCCCACACTCTCAAAGGCGCCAAACTCGAAGATAGGCTCAATCTGCGTGGTAAGGGTTGCTACCTCCGACTTTGGGTCCAACCGTCCCACGACCAAATGACGCAATCGGCACTAAGAACTCTAAGATGTTTGTTGCATTCCGCTATGATGAGGCGACAGTCACTGCGTCAAAGAAGACCTTGATATCCTTGACGCATCGGGGCTGTTTAGGCCACAAAAAATCACACGAGCCCCGGATAATGAGTGAACGGTAATACTTCACTTCTCATCGAAACGTTTTACCGAGGCTCAAACAAATTTTCTGCAACGAGGACCTGGTTTTAACACCGTTGATGTGAATCCGGTCAATTTCACTGCTTCCTTCGAAGAGATGCTGCCTCAACACGGCGTCTCAGTCGAGGCAATCGGCCTCCTTCGACATCAAGCCTCTTCGCTGGTCATGTTGTCCACAATAACCTACCCGCTGCTAAAAATTGACCAAAAGGCCTTATGGGTGTTAAAAGTCCCTTGTTTTGTCGGTTTCGATCGGGAATATGATGAAAGTGTGCGGCTCACCGATCTGCTTAAGGAACAGGCATGTTCCGTTGTGCCTTGGAGCTCACTTTAGAGCCCTTGCAGTTGGTCGCATAGTGCCGTGTAGCATATGCTGATAAACTGGAACCGACAAACACAAGGGAGACTGAAATGGCCATTTCTGGCTTATAAGCCGTCATCAGCCAGTCATACCCAATCCCAAGTGTGAACCACTCGAGGATCGAACCCGCGACCTGTCAATCAGAAGTCCAATGCTCTAACCATTGAATCACGGGCTAGTTGTTTTGTCTCTCTTGTCTTTGTCCGTTCCACCTTATTATCAAAGATACCACAAAGTGCTATGTTACTGCCTGCGAGGGCTCTAAAGTGAGCTCCAAATCACAGCGGGGCATACATGTTCCCTGACCAGATCGATGAGCCTCATGCTATCATCATTTTCTCGATCGCAACCAAAAAAAAAACGACGGGCCCGTAGCTTATTGGTAGAGCGTTCGTCTCAATGACCAAAGGTCGCGGGTTCGAATTCCAGGTTGTGGTGCTGTGCATTAGAGCATTGGATTTATTATCAACAGGTCGTGTTTTCAAGCCTCGGGTTGCGCACCACTTGGAGTTGGGTATGGCTGGCTGTTAACGGCTAACAAGTCAGAAATGACCATTCCAGTCTCCCTTGTCTTTTTAAGTAATTTTAAACTGTATATAATGCTAGTCTCTCTGCCGCTGTTAATGGGGCTCTGAAATGAGCTTCAAGGCAGGACGGCAGGAGTGCATCTCGTAACCGATCGGTGAGCGTTCTCTCCATCAATTGGAACTTTTGTGACATCCCACGTCTTGCTGATAGAAGTAAACAGGCTAGTTATACGAAGCAGTTCAGAAGATGAATAAGAATAGGCGATCGCTCTAAGATGGTGTTTATTGTCCTGACGTTTCGGATTCTCTATTGACCTCATCCACAGAGAAATTTGCAGAAAAGGGTAATTGGGGCACACGGAGCGCAGTATTTATACGGCATGGTTGCCACTATGGATGCTAGTCCTCGGATCCATCGCTGCAGGTCGTATTTGATGCTATCGTTGCTTTATGGTACGTACCCTAGTTTCTAATGGCCGTGATTTCACCATCGCGTGACGATTACTCATCAATGTGCCTCGCTGTCCCCGGGACTGCTGGGCACCCGCATCTTCCCCACGTGGCTAGCAATTTTGCCGAGGCGAAACCGCAACACAGAATATGCAGCCGCGAGGTCCTTGCGTGGCCAGAGAACTATGACTCAACCAATTCCCCGGCTCACGCGAGGTGTGGATGGGTCCTCTCACATGATAGTAGATTTGCGCTGTAACTACCGCACTCTATTTTTCACCCACCCGCCCGTGCCCAATGTCAAGTCACAGTCAGGAAGACCGGAGGCGGAATCGGGCGCAGTGCGCATATACACGCCGTTGAACAAGCACCACTCCCCCCAATGTAGGTGCGGTTCATCAAATTACGTGCTATACTACCTTATTAAATGCGTTAATTTGGATTTGTGTGAGATTAATTTTGTTTGAGCGTGCCTCATACTCTAGATGGAAGCTCGTATGACGAAGAAGGCAAGCTCTGAAACAAGTGGAGCCGCCTCACTCAATCCCTCTCTCTCTCTCTCCCTCCCATCTATCGGGTGCTAAGGCACGTTTCAGGCAATGCACCCCTTAAATGAGATTTGGTTAAATGCTTGACGTGCTATGAAAGCTCCGGCTAATGCGTGTGTGACTTCCGTTACGATCTGCCGCATAAACGCAACCTGACGCAAACCTGCCATACGGTAAGTTACTATCGTGGGTGTAGGCGTTTGAGAAACTGTCAGGCTGTGCGGTTCTAAATAAGGTCAATGCATGATTCATCAGCGTGTAAGCACGCAGTGGTGGTGTGAGCTTAACCCGCTTAAGACCACAATGCAGGACACTCAAGGAGGTAACAGCAGTCACTAATCATCGCATGCGCTTCAACTGTGCCATCAGTAGGATGGTGTGTGTCTAAAGTTGTACCTGACCCTCTAAGTGGTTCGCGTGGTAGATGCGCTGGATCAACATGGGGACTAGGTCGGGGCACGGCAGGCGTTTTTCGGGTTGCGGTCCTCCTTAACAAATGCCCAACATTGGTGTCGTGCGCGTGCCCAACATGGGCACGCGTAGGTGCAAGCCCGCTCTCTCATTTCGTGGGAGATGATTCCTCTGCACCCTCTCCCATCTCCGGTCTTCTTGACTCTGTCATGACACCGGGCTCAGGTGGGGGAGGAGGAGAGAGTGCGGAAGATGCAGTGCAAGTCACCGTCCCTGCATTATCCCTCTGTTGAGCATACGGTGGACCTCGTCGGAAGCGACGGTTGAACCGTCCACCCCTACAGCAGGCCACGTGATGGACCAACATGGGAAGCCAGCTCAAGGCATGACAGGGATTACTGGGGATGCGCACCTATAACAAATACTACCAATAGTGTGTGTGTCTGGTGGCAGGTCTAGGCGCAGGCCCACGGCGTGTCAGCAGGTGCATTCGCTGCCGCTCCGGGTCTTTTTGACTCTCTCTTTACACCGGGGCCAGGTGTGTGAGGGGGGAGAGAATGCGATAGAAGCAGCGCAAGTCTTCTATTACTATACACGAATTCACGCGGAAGTCACCATACCTGCGTCAACCTTGATGCGGGATGCATGGTTGCTGCCGTCCTTCGCAATGGTAAAATTGTCACATGCATAAAACAAACCAACTTGCATATATTATCACAGGTAGGAAGAGCATCTGCATGATTCCTAAATAGACATTTTGCATTGGCCCTTGCTTCTAGGTCAAGTTATCTATTGATCCTACCTCAGATATTACCAGAATAGCCCAGCAATGCATATCCCGCCATATATTTTGGTACATGCGTTTGATCAACAGAGCTATCAGTGGTGTAACAGAAGCAGAATTCATGCAGATGGCAAATGCGTAGAGATTATGTGAGGAAATTGAGCATTAAAATGTCAATGATGGTGAATAATTTTTGCAAATTACGTAATCATGGCACAATCGAGTATGATTAAAAATCAGAACCCCGCCAAGCCTAAGGCGGCGATAGTATCAAGAGTTATATGTAAGTGTCAAATATAGGCAAGTGAAAGCGCAGTATTGGAGAATGTCCTTTCGTACTTACCTTCGAGCAATAGGCAACAAGGTATTGTCTGAAGACCATGCGCAGAGCGAATCACTGTTCAGTGAGAGCGCACGATTGCCAAGTTACAGTTTACTATTTCGCAGTAATGATCCTGTAAGTTTACGGTTAACGTTTAGTTAGACGAACACCAATTCTTGTAGAGAAACATATATTTTGAATTCGCTATATTGCGTTATTAATAGCACTGTATTATGACTTTTTAAACATATAGCTTCATCCAGGTATGCATGTTGGTCAGACATATTAGCGGGGTTTAAGAGCTTCGTGGACTGTCTTCGCAAGCATAACGCCTTTGAAATGCGCTGTTTTCGGAATAGTTTTGCACTTTGTTCTGAGAATTTAAATCCTGCTAGTTCTCTTATTTCATCGGGAAAATTTATTCAATGCAGATTATTTCGGCTACTGGATTTCAAATTTTAGTCACAGATAAAACATAACTTTGTGTAAGAGGTTTGACATGTTTTTTTGAGTATTTGAAATCGCGCATCACATTGGCGGCATTGGCCAGATGTGTCTCCCTGGGTGTTCTCCAAAACAATTACTTCTGGAAGCGTGTTGAGCTCTGATCACATGAAGTTATATTGAGCAGTCGGTGTTACTATAGCGTGATTCTTACCTTCTTCAGTATACCCTTTGAATTGTTGTTACGAGAGTTTGGTACTGAATTTTTGCACAAGGAAACAGCAGTTACGTGATATTTCCCCCGAAATGGTAATTCAGTAGAGAAAACCTTTTGCCGTAAATGGGATGTAGCAGTGAAGTTCAAGAATACGAAGGTCCGCGGACAGAATGAGCTGATATGGAGGTGCAGAAGAAAGGGTTACCAGTCTGGGCAATTCATAAGAAAAGGGAACGAATCCTTTCATTATTGTGATTGTGATGGCATAGTTATTTTACCTATGCAACAATAGAATGTCACTGCACTTACTGCCAGAAAGTCTGCTCCAAAATGGTATCTGTCGTTAGAGGAGGGAAAGCTGAATGGAACACCGGAAATCCCAATAAAAATCAACGATACCAGATGTGCAGGGCAATGTAAGTACAATCGTGCTCGTCATTTGGATGGCGATGCATCTGCCGAAGAAAACGATTTTAATTCAGTGCAGAATTATCTGAACGACGGCTCACGTATTGATGCTGCATGGGGCTTTCGATTGTTTCGGTGAACCGGTGCTAGGTACTTATATCAGCACAAACGAGATTCAAAGACGTCGATCCCTATCCCTGAACACTAAATTGACGCAGATTCAACAGTACATTCTGACGAACGACCAGTTTATCGGTGATCCAATCAGGCTGGGTAAGATCACACAAGCGTCACTCACCAGGAAACTTACGTTGATCTAAATACAGCAAATAGCGAGGACGTAGTTAAACGGCAACACTGAAATTTCGAAGACAAATCGCGGAGGTCTACAGCATTTATTTCAGGGGCATTTGGATTTACACTGCTGGTGTTTTTTGAAAGGAGACGGTTATCACTTCTTTGAAATCATAAATTATATTTAAAAAGTATTTGTTGCCTAATTGTTGGCATTCAATATGGAATTAATTGTCGTAATTTAAGCGACATATTTTAAATCGGACGCGGATGTTTGACAAGTACCTTTTAGGATAGGAATCACGCTATAATACCACACAGATGGTAGGAACCACGCTATTGTACAAACAATCAGCCTTTAAACCTTCTTCTGTTCAATAGTTCACTAATCACGAGTCGCCATCAGTTGAATTGTCGTGTTTCATTTAATCAGTTAATTTTTGTGCATCTACCCTCTGCATGGCTGTGGCTTCTGTCTACTCCGAAACAGTAAGCATCCATCAAACTACTGATGGCTCTGGAGATTTAACTCGTGTTTGCAAAAATAGGGTGATAGGGGAATCATTAAAAGGGAAGATACGATCGCCAAATGGTTTAACCGGAGAGGAAGATTCGATCAAATATGTTTTAAAATAATACTTAGTTGAAAGCTGGTTGGCGTTACTCTCCCTTGCGCTGATTCCTGCGTTCCCGGAGTTTCAAACTTTTCAAATTTTCCTAATTTGATATGCGCGTACAACATCCCCTAATTGCGGAAAAAAATATATTTCCAGATTTCACAATCGAACCCCATGAGGTGAGTTTATTGACCTCTTTGACCGGCGTTGCGCAGTTAAACAGTAAAGAAATTAATTTCACACCAGCGTTGACTATTATGTTCGACCGTCGATTTCGACGAGGTCCACCGTATGCTCCAGGAAAGGGTGGTGCAGGGACGGTGACTTGAGCATGATTTAGTTTAAAGTGAAAGAAGCCTTGTTCTGCATCTACCGCACTTTCTCTCCTTCTCCCCCACCTGAGCCCGTTGGCATGACAGAGTCAAAAAGACCGGAGATTGGAGAGGGCGCAGGTGAATGGCGCGGCCGGAGCCGCCCCTGGGCGTACCACCACACTTGGCTAGGATCCCATGGAGTGGGAGTGCCCTTAAGGCCACATTTAGAAGGAGCCATTGCAGCCTGACTCTCAGTCCGCCATTCAGCAACTACACACAAAACACGCAATTGGACTTGCCAGGCGGTCCGAGTTATCCCGTCAGTTGGCAACCTTCCAAGCCACGGCTTTTAGCGCACCGTGATAGTTTCAAGCCCGTCAGATTGTTTATAGTGAGGAAAATGCGCTGAGCTGTCGACCTCACTCTCTCCCCCACCCCCACCATCCGACCACTGTCCGAGCCGGTCAGTTGCCTGATGTGGGAGTGGGTGCATTGGCTGATGGGTCGGCGTACGCGTGTTCGCGCGCCACAGCACGACCTGGCCCCCATAACGCACACACCAGGATTCACTAAATCAGGGGATATGGAGGAGCCATCGCCGTCTGATTCCCAGTCCACTGGTCAGCCGCTCGACACACACAGAACATACACTGGGCCGATGGCGTTGTCTGGTGTAAGCGGTGGGGATAACATGTGTTGAGTATTGGAATGTGGTCTCTATGATGGTGGGAGTAATGTAATTGACGCCGAGAGTGAGGGTGGAGGAGTCCGAAGGAGGGTTGGCAGAAATTTACGTAGAATTTTAATTGTCGGATTGTTGGAGCATTGCGTCCGAAGATGTCCGACCAGGCCCATTAGTGCACGGAAGGTGCGTTGACAGCGTGGGCATGTTGGATAGGCCTGGGCATTGGCGGTGTTGGTCCGGGGCGCTGGTGACATTCGTGCCGCTCTTTTGGTCTTGGTGGTGGCGATGCATTTGGCTTCGTAGATTGCTGCCCTTGTCTTCACCGTCCTTCTCCAATCCGGTTGGTTCCGGTCAAGGTCCTCCCAGATCGCCGGGTTAATCTGCAATTGCTTCAGGGAAGTCTTCAGAGGGTCCTTGTTGCGTCGTACTTGAACCCCTTGTCGACGAGAACCCATGGCGACATCTCAAAAGATAAGTCGTTTGGGTAATTGTTCGTCATCCATCCTCACAATTTGGCCACTCCATCGCAGTTGCAGTTGTTTCAGCTGACCATAAATGTTGAGAAGGCCTGTTCGTTCCAACACTTTTGTGTCTTGCCATGTCAGGTTTAGTATTCTACGAAGGCAACTGAGGTGGAAGTGGTTGAGCTTCCGCGCTTGCTTTTGGTAGATCGTCCACGTCTCCGCTCCATACAGTAGCGTCGGCAATATGACAGCTTTGTACCTCTTAAGTTTGGTGCTGAGGCGGAGACCGTGTCGATTCCAGACCACGGTCTACCTGCGTCCAAAGGCTTGGCTGGCTTTGGCGATCCACTGGGCGATCTCATCGTCGACTTTGGTGCTGTGGGATAGATTGCTGCCCAGGTTTATGAAGGTATCCACAGATTTCAGTTGGGTGCCATTGACCTTGATGTGAGCTGCGGTGTTGATGGTATTTGGCGGCGGCTGATGCATCACTCCCGTTTTCTCAGTGTTGATGCGAAGTTTGAAGTTTTTCACAGGCGGCAGCGAAGAGGTCCATGCTCATTTGTATTTCCTCTTCTGTCGTGGTATTGAGTGCGCAGTCATCAGCGAAGAAAGGTTCATGGATGATGGCTGTAAAGACACGCTAGTGGAAGTGCATCGATCGTTGGTTGAGGAGTCGGCCGTCCATCCGGTAGGCGATGCGGATCCTGGGGCGTTCTTCATGGTAGGCGTCCGTTAGCATGGCAGAGAACTTGAGACTAAAGAGAGTAGGTGCAAGGCCGCAGCCCTGCTTCCCTCAGTTGGTCACTCTGAATGCTTCGGATATTATTCATTTGTCAGTAGCGTGCGCCGTCATCCTGTCGTGAAGCTGCCGCACCATATGCGTGAAACTTTCAGGACAGCTGAATTTCTGCATGATTTTCCACAGCCCGTCGCGATTCGCCGTGTCAAAGGCTTTCGTCAGATCCACGAAGGTAGTTTAGAGGTGAGCCCGTGTCTCCTGGCACTTCTCTTGCAGCTGTCGAGTGGCGAAGATCATGACAATTGTTCCTCGGTGTCTTCGGCAGCCACATTGGCTTTCCGGGAGCAGCCCTTGCTCCAGGTGAGCGTTCAGGCGATTGAGGAGAATGCAGGCGAAGATATTTCTGGCGATGTTAAGCAGCGAGGTTCCTCGGTGGTTGTCGCAGAGTAGGCAGTTCCCTTTCTTCTTGTAGAGGTGTTCAATTGTAGCGTCTTTCAAATCCTGAGGGACTTGTCCTTGGTACCACATCTCCTGGAAGAGCGCTGTGAGTCGATTCATCAGCTGGGGTCCACCATGCTTGTAAACCTCAGCAGGGATCGCGTCTGAGCCAGGTGCTTTCCCCGCTGGAGAGTTGCTGCACGGCTCTGATGGTTTCTTGGAGAGAGGGTGGGAGATCAAGGTTGGCGTTGATTTACAATTCAGTCAGGCGATCGATGGTGGCATCGGAGATGGTGGAGGGCTGATTGAGAACGCTTTTGAAATGTTCTACCCATCGCGTCAGGAGTTGCCTCTTCTCAGTGAGTAGCGTCCTGCCGTCGGCACTTAGAAGAAGGGCGGCGCCTTTAACGGGAGGTCCGTAGATAGCCTTGGTGGCGGCGAAGATGTTCTTCAATTCGTTTTTGGTCTGCGTACCCTTGAATTTCCTCAGCTTTGCGCGTCATCTAGGCATCCTGCATCTCCCGTAGCCGTTACTGTACAAGGCGTCGACTTCGGTAGAAGGCTGTCTTGTTTGCAGCGGTAGGGCGATTGACGCAGTCTTTGTGCAACTGGTTTTTTTCGACGAGCAGAGCGTTGATAGCTGCGTTCTTGTCCTCGAACCAATCTTGGTGCTTAAGGCGTGCGCTGCCGAGGACATCCAGGGCGGTAGATTGGATGGTGTTCCTCAGCTGACGCAGCGGTTCTTTACGGAGATGTCCGTGTCAGCGACTGGAAGATTGGCTAGTCGGTCAGCCAGTTCATTGCTGACATGCAGATGGTGAGCAGGCATATTCAACAAAACAGTATTCAATTTACCTTGTGGTCGCTTACCTTGGGGTCTTCTGCGCGGTTGCAGGCGAAGCCTTATCTTGGAGATGACGAGGCGGTGATCCGTCCACCCGTTGGCACCGGGGATCATCTTTGTCACCAGCACGCCCTGTTTATATCGCCTTCGGACGAGACATAGTCCAAGAGGCGCCAGTGTCTCGACTGGGGGTGCACCCAGGTCACCTTCTGCCGCATCGGGAGACGGAAGAAGGTGTTGGTCAGCAGGATACGGTGTTCCGCACAGGTTCGCAGAATAAGGAGGTCGTTCTCGTTATGGCTATCGAGACCATGGGGACCCAGCACTCCCTGCCAGGCAGGGTTGTCTGTCCCAACGCGGGCGTTAAAGTCACCAAGGACAATTAACTTGTCTGCCTGCGGCACAGTCGCCAGCAAGGCGTGCAGGTCCTCGCAAAATTTGTCCTTCGCCGTATCAAAGCTCATCATTGGGGGAGCGTAGGCGCTGATGATGGTGGCGAACTTGTCACCCTGAAGAGGCAGGTGAAAACTCATCAGGTGATCACTGATACCCTGTGGCAGACGTCCCATGATGTTGATCTGGATGGCAAAGGTGACACCAGCGTCGCGTCGCTCTGCCTTTGTTCGGCCGCTCCAGAAGAAGGTGTAGCCGGCACCTACCTCCTCCAGCTGGCCCTGTTCAGAGAATCGGGTCTGGCTGAGAACAGCAATGTCCACCTTGTAGCGCGCCATTTCCTGAGCGACTAGCGCCATCCTCAGTTCCGGTCGGTTGCTCCTGGGATTGTCTAAAAGGGATCAAACATTCCAGGATACAAGAGTGAGCAAGCTCACATGAGCAGTCCGGGGGGTACTGCGGAAGGTATGGTGGGGGATTGAGAGTTGTTTGATATTGTTTAGAGTTTTGACCGCATGTAATTGCAGTCTCCTAGCCACGGTCTGCTGCAGCTGTCGTGAGACTCAGCATTTGTTAAGAGCACCTTTGCTAGCCCCCTCCCCCGTGAGGGAGTACGCAGTCCTGTTCCTAAAAAGGGCTACTGAGTCAGCCCAGGTAGCTACCGAACTCCACTATTGGTCATGATTTGGGTTAGTGCGAGAGCGACCGATTCGCCTGGGCCACCTACGTGATTGCACGTCGCCCTCGCCGTATGACTTTTTCGAAGGGAAGGAAGGGAGGGAAGGGTGAGGGGCGAGGGAGAAGGGAAGAAGTAAGAGTAAAGGAGAGGAGCGAGAGAGGAGGAAAGAAGGGCGAGAGGAAGGGGAAGATTAGAAGTAGGAGGGGAGAGGGGGGACAGGGAGGATGGGAGGGAGGAAGGGCAGGCGGAAGGGAGCAGACGTACTAGGTGTGAAGACACACACAAAACTGGAGACCCTCACCTGGTTTAGCCCTGCCGGTCACAGGTGAGAGTTGGGTACCGCTGAGGCGTCACAGGAGCATTCACTACCTATACGAGACAGATGGATCGACCAAATACTACCTGTGTGATGCTACCCCCTAAACCCCAACAGCAACCACCCAATCAGCCACAAACACAGTTGCGGTGGAATGCTATATTGGCGTGTTGAGACGCAATGCAGTGAAAAGGGACATAAGTATACCGATTTGCAGTAACGGCTATCTCAACATCCAGTGCATGCGCAAACGAGATGAGGGAGAAGGAAAGCAGTACGAGCAAAGAAGAGGAGGGGGAGGATGAGAAGTAGAAGGGGAGAGGGGAGTGGGCTTGGAAGAATAGAGGAGGAGACAGGAAGGACGGTTGAAGGGGAAAAGCAGGAGGAAGGGCGCAGACGTACCGGGTGTGAAGATACACACAAAACACCGGAGACCCTCACCTGGTTTAGCCCGAGTTATCCCGTCAGTTGGCAACCTTCCAAGCCACGGCTTTTAGCGCACCGTGATAGTTTCAAGTGCGTCAGATTTTTTATAGTGATAACAATGTACTGAGCCGTTGACCTCACTCTCTCCCCCACCCCCACAATCAGACCACTGTTCGAGCCGGTCAGTTGTCTGATGCGGAAGTGGGTGCAGCTGCTGATGACCTCGTCTACGTGTACTTCGTACATGACCTGGACCCCAAATACGAGCACCAGTATTTCACACAAATGTGGGTTGAACGGCTTACATCTCACATGTGTGCGATAGTCAGAGGTCATGTTAAGAAGGAGCCATCGCAGCCTGAGTCTCAGACCACCAGTCAGCCACTCCACACAACACACATTGGACTAACTGTGAGGTCTGAGTGTAAATGTCAGTTGGCGTCCTCCCAACCCACGGCGCTTATAGTTACCGCACTCTCTCCTCCTCCCCCACCTGAGCCCGGAGCCGCTCCTTGGGCGTGCCACCAAACATCCCATTTTCGGCATTTGTTATGGGAGCGCAATCCGAATAACGCCTGCCGAGGCCTGATTTGGCCCCCGTGTTGGGCCAACTCATGTATCAAGTGACCCGTTTAGGGGGCACAACACACATACACGAGAGTTCGACCGTCGATTTTGACGATGTCCACTTTATGCTCCACGGAAGGGTGGTGCAAGGACGGTGACTTGCGAGTGATTTAGTTTAAAGTGTTAGTAGACTTACGCTGCATCTACCGCACTCTCTCGTCCTCCCCCACCTGAGCCCGGTGTTATGACAGAGTCAAGAAGACTGGAGATGGGAGAAGGCGAAGGTGGCTAGCGTGGCCTGAGCCGTCGCTGGGCGTACCACCACACCTGGTTTGGATCCCACGGAGTGGGAGTGCCATAAAGGCCACATTAAGAAGGAGCCATTGCAGCCTGACTCTCAGTTAGCCAGTCAGCCACTCCACACAAAACACACATTGGGCTGACCACGCGGTCCGAGTGTTCCCGTCAGTTGGCAACCTTCCAAGCCACTGCTTTTGGCGCACCGTGATATTTTCAGGCGCGTCAGATTGTTTTTAGTGAGGAAAATGCGCTGAGCTGTCAACCTCACTCTCTCTCCCTTAACCACGCAATCAAACCGCCGTCCGAGCCGATCAGTTGTCTGATGTGGGAGTGGGCGCATTGACCGATGCGTCGGCGTAACCGTGTTCGCGCACCACAGCATGACCTGGCCCCCATAACGCACACACCAGGATTCACTACATCAAGGGATATGGAGGAGCCATCGCCGTTTGAATCCCAGTCCACTGGTCAGCCACTCGACACACGCAGAACATACGCTGGGCCGACGACGTGGTCTGGTATAAAAGTCAGTTTGACAGCCTTCCAAGCCACGATTTCTATTAAACCGCGATATTCACGGGTACATGATAATGGTGAGGGTGTTTTCTATGCATTGGTGTAGGTAGTGTGCGCTGATGTAGCTTAGCCTCCGGTGGTTTACCGTAGGTTGTCATGGATGGGCATGTGACTGAATAGGTCTAGGCGATGAGTGAATACGCGAGGACAGTGAGGGCAGTGGAGAAGGCGATCTCTGCTGTGTGTTGGTGCTCCAGGCAATGAATTACCAGTCTCTGTACAATAGATTCGAAAGTGACCAACCAGGCCGATGCGTGAGAGGAATGTGTGGTCGCAATGTGGACAGTTTAGGAGATAGTCCCCATCGCTGGTGGTAGTGATAGTGGTAGTGGTGACGACGGCGACGGCGGTGGTGGTGGTTGCGGTGGTGGGGGTAACAGGTGATGAGTATTGGAATGCGGTATCTATGATGGTGGGAGTAATGTAACTGATGCCACGGGTGAGGGAGGAGGAGTCCGAGGGAGTGCTGGCAGAATTAGACGTAAAAGTTTGAATTGTCGGATTGTTGGCGCATTGCGTCCGAAGATTTCCAACCAGGCCGATTAGCGCATGGAAGGTGCGTTGACATCGTGGCATGTTGGAATGGCCTGGGCATCGGCGGTGTTGGTCCGGGGCGCTAGGAACTTTCGTGCTGCTCTTTTGGTCTTGGCAGCGGCGATCCTGTTGGCTTTTTAGATTGCTGCCTTTGCCGTCACGGTTCTTCTCCAAGCCAGTCGGTTCCGGGCGAGGTCCTCCCGGGTCGCCGGGTTGATCTGCAGTTGCTTCAGGGAAGTTTTCAAAGTGTCCTTGTAGCGTCGTACTTGACCCCTTGTCGCCGAGACCCCATGGCGACATCTCTATAGAAGAGTCGTTTGGGTAATCGTCCGTCGTCCATCCTCACAAGGTGGCCACTCCATCGCAGTTACAGTTGTTTCAGCTGAGCATAAATGCTGAGAAGGTTAGGGAAAAAAGAGCGAGAGATTGAATTTAGCTGATCCATGTGTACTTCTAGTCCACTTTGTGCCTGCCCTAATCACAAGTATAGGACGTACTTAAACTGTTGTTGCACGATAATTGTTATGGTGTAGTCAACTGTCTCCTGGCGTGACAATTCCTGTTGCAATTATTCATTCTTATTACTGATTTTCATTTTCTCAGTCATGACTGAGTGCTAAGATTCCCGCACTGAAGTTCAATCAGCGTGCCTGTGGAGACCAGAGCATGAGTGGCGCGCGTAGACGCTAATCAAATCCCGTAGGCCTTCATTCAGCCTAACGTTTGCCTGCAGTTGATTAGTAGACGAAGAATATGGAATGACTGCTGTCCATTTCTTTTCGATTAAAACTAATTTAATATGCAAGTCACGAACATAGCCCATGCAAACTGGTGAGTACCGTCGCATGGAACGACTGAAAGCACATGTTTCAACCCAGCTTACCGGTTATTTGACTACCTGAGCGTTGTGACAGCCAATTTTTCCCCGATAAATCAACGTCATTTAAACAAGTACGCCCCTGGTTCTGTGATTCACTTTAATTGTTAGTCTGAATTTAGGACAAAGTAAAATACTTGTATCTATTCTCACTTAGCAGAGAGAACGTATAAGGGAGAGTTTTGTTATGAAAGACAGGATGTTAAAAACCGGGGAGCATTCTGGCCAAGGGTACCTCAAATCGCAAACCAAATTGTTCGCGTATTTTTGCATCACAATCAAGAATACTGTTTACTAAGGTCGCTGATCCTAGTTAGGACATCTATCGGCCGCCATGGACGTTCTGTTCCTGTTAGCCGTCATTATTTTCAAGTGGTCAGGAATTTTCAAATGCAAAATGCAGGCTTTCTCGAACTTTGGATTAAAACGCATTTCGATTCCCCTCACTGCCGGTTTTCCTTTGCAAAAAGAATGTGGAGGCCTCCCTGTTGGCTTACGGCATTTTAGATAGATTACAGTCTTTGGTTTTATCGTGAATATTGAGCTGACCGCAATCTTGAAAAATGAACATATTAAAAGCTGCTTCCAAGTACTCCCTTTGCAGGTCATTATTGACAGCACTATGATATACTACCTGCTTTCCATTACCTGATTTTTAACTTACTTAACTGTATTTCGACAATCTGTGAGGCATCAATGGTGGTATTATGTACTTCTATGAAATGCCCATAAATCTGTTTTTCCAACCAAAGCTTCGCTGAAAAACGCACAAGACCATTTCGACTGTTTGTGTAATCCTTTAGTATTGGCATGACCACTAAAAACTGCTTTTTGGGGCGGTAGAACGGAAGACGAAGTAAGTTAATACGTTGAAAAATTATTTCAATATAAGGGAAAAAAAGGTCCTTTTTGTCGTCTGTGTCCTAAGCGGAACAATTTTTTTCACTTGTTTGGTTTACTGTATAAAAATATTGGTAACTCCGAAATGCCTAAGCTATATGCCCTTGTAAAGCCCTTTTTAAGACATATTTAATTCGGAAATTATTTTAAATTGGTCAAAACTCTAATTTAACCAATTATTTTACGAATTTCTAGTCCTCAAGTATTAGGTTTTGTGTATTAATGAATTTACCAACATACTCCAAATCATCAATTTCATAATAAAAATGTGTGGAAACACTCTATTCCAGGCAGATGTTCAATACCGGCAAAGACAAGGGAGACTGGTATAAGCCAGCCATACCCCCCCTCCCCCCATATGGTTCAGAACCTGAGGCTCGAACCCGGGACCTGTTGATCAGGAGTCCAACGCTTTAACCATTCAGTCGCGGGCTCGTATTCTTGCCAGTTTAGATCGGGAATATTGACACTCCTTGGCGAACGCTCACCGATCACCAACGGAACTCACTCGCCTCGCTCTATCCCGCTCTATCAACGAGACTTTTGAATGGCTGGCCGAACGACTCAGCCTTGGACCGATCGATATTTTTTTCCTTTCGTTGTGTTGCCTTCGTAAGAATCTTTGTATGGCTTGACGGTCGTTGGCGTTACGCATGGCCACCTCGATGGATGCATTTAACGTCTGCCCCCACTTCGAGTAGGTTTATCGCGGGGCTGTCCTCGCTGGCATTTCTTAGGTTCGACGTGACCATATTCTCCTGGTCTTTATGCATCGAATGACGCAGGAATTAATATGCCACAGGAAGGTCTGGATGCCGGATGATAGAGTTGGCATCTGAGTACCGTGTCTCAAGCGTCATTCGTTCCACTTTTGAGGTACGTCGGTCTGAGGTAGTCGCTCCTTAAACGGCAAAAGGCATGACCAGTTTCTCTAATGTGGGTTATAGGCTGTGATTTTGGATCTAGCCTCCGAGCCGCCAGTTTGGAATCACGTCAGCAACTGCAATTTTCGTCCAGTTTCCGCGACGTAGTAGCAGTATTTATCATTGCGACACGTTTGGAAGAAATCTGAAGGTAAAATCCTTCCCGTAAATCTATCCCGTAAATCTCTCGAGCCGCCCAGCAGCCGCAAACCAACTAGGCAGATGACAATTGGCAACAATGACAATGGAGACCAGTCTTAAAACACTAGTTCTGGTCAAATAATCAGGTATAAAGTAGGTGACTGGCCCCCAGGCCGCCTATTCCGCTAATACTTGAGTAACGTTCGCGTTAGAAATCATTTAAACGTGTTTTTTTATTATGGTTATAATATTTTTATTTTCGCTTCGTGTTGTATAGACCGGTGTTATTTAGTTTGAACAAATAAAGTTCCTCATGTGACACAAGTATTTGAGCTTTCGGCAAAATAATATCATTTTTAATCAATTTCGTGTTTTAATTTAATTGAAATTTGTGCATAATAAATCCACAGTTTAAATCGATGCATTTCGGCCGGTTTCTACTTCGTTCGGCTTTTTTTATAAACTTACGCGCATTTTATTATCCACAACAGCTGCTCTAGGTTTAACTATCAGAAGGCCTTCATACTTCAAGTTGTATGCGAAGTGAGTTTAAGATTCATTTAGCATTGTAGCATCGATCGCTTCTGCATATTATGAGTTTCTAAGTTGACAACTTTACCGAAACGTCCCGCCAGATAGGGTAAGGTCAGAATAACTGTGACCTTATCCTCCAATTCTGCCTAATACGAGACTGACGTTAGGATTAATTACCCGATATTCTTTCGCTGACCTTCTTGCTTTGTCAGTGGCTACCTTTACATACCTTTGTGCACTTGAAAGTACGCATAGGTTGCCATAAATGTGAATACCGACATTTTTGCACTTGGGGTGATCAACGGAGTTCCCAGTGGTTGATCTATTCGTTTCCTCAAGAAAGCAAGCCTAACTTTTCTTATGAAGGACGGGTTCGGTTATAAGGCTGGGGCTGAGGTTTACTCTACTTTTTATAGTGGCAAGAGCAAACAAGATTTGGCAAAATAATATGTAGTTTATACTTGCTAAACAATCGCTTCTAATTCAGTTATCTTATTTATTTTCCCAGGTACATGAAGAGTATCTTTAAAATTGCTTGCATCCTTGACCCCATGCTCGAAGTAATCGGAGAGTATGTTATACATCACACCTTCATGAATTCGATGACAGCAGCCATTTTAGAACAAGAGCAAAATCCATTCAACACTGTCGATGTTTTGCGGAAAGAGCCTGCAGGAACTGGTTGGCTCACACGAGAAACGGACAGTTAAGATGACTGCACCAGCAAAACAATGGACGATTAAATCGAAGAACTCCAGTGAATCTTAATTACAGTGCCAGAAAATGTTTCCAATTTAAAAGAAAAAAGGTCGTTCAATCGTTTAAGGTAGAGGCGGGAATGTTTTCGATTGTTTATTTTACTTTTTGAACAGATTAATTATGTGGACATCGGTAAGTAGAATATCCCAGCAAAGCACTTTGAAAGAAATATATTAGGGGAGGTTTTTAAATTACTGATTACCTTAATTGCAACCTATTCGCTAAGACGCGGGAATAGGAACTCCCCGTATCGGAAATGATCTAGCGCTTAATTGAAGGAAGATTAATTACTCCGGTGTCATCACCCTATTCCTTACATTAACTATAATCCACCTCTTAGTCTTAATCCTTACACTAAACTTGCCCTTAACTCTAATGCTAATTTCTCTGGAAGTCAGCGCAATGCTGCTGGAATACTAGATTACTATTGTGGAGAATTGAAATGGTGTCAATGTTTGAGATATTAGTTCTGCATCGATCGTTCATAAGTTTTGTGCACCAGGCGGCTTCATGATGCATTTTTGAACAGGACTGACACTACGAAGGAGAGACAGATCTTCAATCGTAGTTCTGAACCTCGTCGTCAGTGAAGTAGTTGGGTGGGCGAACCAGTCCAGAAATCACAATACGGCCTTCTTCCTATAAAAATATTATGTTCAGTACACGATGGGACAGGGAAATAAGCAGCCACGTATCACCAATATACTTTTTTGGCAGCTCAGTCGGTTGGAAAACCGTTTTTTGCTACAAACGAAGAGAATCATCGGACACTGTCATATTGGCCATCCCCACAGTTGTTCTTCAGACTACGTACTTTCGTATAAATTACAAATACACGTTGAAGAGCTATAACTAACATTGAAATAAGAGGTTTCAAATGACTTGGTCTTGCTTTTCATCCTTAAAATCGAAGGAATGGTGGAATGTTATATTGAAGGCAAATGGACTACTGACAAAGACATGAGAGCCTAAAGGGGTCATTTCAGGCCCGAGCGTGTGACCTGGTGATCGGAAACCGAATACTCTAACCACAGAGCCACGGGCTCGTTGTATTGTCGGTTTAGATCGGGAATATTGGCATTCGTTGACGAACGCTCACCGATCACTAACGGAACTCACTCGTCCCATTCTGCCTTACAGCCAGCCCTCGAGTACCACCAGCAGCCGCAGCGCGGCTATTAGTGAAGAAAGCTAAACAATGCCGACAAAGACAAGGGATACTGGAATGCTCATTTATATCTCATTAGCCGTCATCAGCTGGTCATAACCAACCTCAGGCGACGCCCAAGACTCGAACTCGCGATGCTTTGGGTAGAAGTCCAACGTTCTGCGCACTGTGTCACGAGCTCGTTGTAACGTGTTGCCGTATTGTTGGCCAGACAAAGAGCCCGTGGCGCAGTGGGTAGAGAATCTACATCTAGCCAACAAGTCTTGAGTTCGAGCCTTGGGCACCGTAGCGCCTGGGGTGGGCTATGGCTGGCTGATGATGGCTTATAAGCCCGGAATAGTCATTCTAGTCTACCTGGTCTTTTTCGATCATGTTATTCTGTAAATATATATAGCTAATAGAAGCGAAGATTCGAGTAGGGGACATAACTGATGCAATGTTTAATTAAAATTGGTGTGAGTAGCTTAGCAAACATTTGGTCGGGTTATTTTTTTGTTGAATGGATTTGAGAAATGGAAACCCTCTTAGTAAAGAAAAATACCGATTCAAACTTATATATTGAAGGAAAACAGACGGGATTTGAGCGAAATCGGAGGTTGCCAAACACCAAGACATGTCCTATGCTATTTAATACCACAGAGCAAAGTTCAAAGATCTGTGAATTGTGCTATATAAGAACATTAATATAAGTAGGAAAGGTTTCAAATAATTCCCTTCTGGAACCGGAACTTTCGATTTTAATTCAATAAAAATCAGGTGAAAGCAACTGTGAGGAATTGCATTTTTTTCCAAAAGCAAACAAAGACTCCAGCTTTAAAAATTATTTTGTGCAAATTGCCGAATCTTTTTCACCCCAAAACGCAGGAATGAACTTATTTACGAGTATTTTTGTTTTACTACGGCGAAAATGAAAGGCGTCAACAAAATACGCACACTGTCACACCCGCCATATTTAACTGGTTCGCGCGAGGCTCTGTTAAACCGTCAAAGAACCAAATGTCGGGACAAAACCGTGAAACACAAGCACTCTGGGCCATCTGGCAAAAACCTATTTATGCGGGATCACGTACTTTACTTCCAGTACGACCCCGATTCGTTTCATCCTCCCTCCCTCCCACACACGCAGTGTCCTATGGGAATTACACCGCCAACTGGGTCACACAGGCAAACTGGATAAAGCGGCAAGACATCGATTCTGATCAGCTAACATGCGACAAGACGTTACCCTCGTATGCCAAGAGTGGGAGGCCTGCACATGCTCCAAACACCCTCCCAAAACTCTAGGGCAGAGCTGCAACCGATTACCACGGGCTACCCGAATCAGCGCCTCGGGGTCGACATTGTTGGCCCCGTCCCACAATCACGGAAGGGTAACCGATACCCTTAGTGATGGTCGACTTCTTCACTAAATGGGCGGAAGCAGCTCCCGTACCTGATCAGACAGCTGTTACGCTTGCCGACGCTATCCTTTGCACGTGGGTTGCTCGATATGGGATACCAGATGTTCTAAACTCTGACCAGGGTTCCAATTTCAAAAGCCTCCTAGTACAGGAACTCTGTAGTTTTCTGGGCATCCAGATAACAAGGACGAAGGCATATCAATCCCAAGGAAACGGACAGATGGAAAGTACCACCAAATCCATTTTGTCTCTATTCTGAGCCTGCAGAGATTCTGCCAACAACAACCTCTGTCACACCCTTCTTCCGCATTGCCTCCTATCGTACCGTAGTAAGGTTAACAACTCAACAGGCTTCACCCCCTTTATGTTGACCTAAGGCCGGGAACTTCAACTAACTTTGGATTCTTATTTGCTATCACGCAGCCTGCGTTTCCCAAACCCCCATCTAATGTCACCCAACTAACGGAGATCCACCAAGAATATCAATGGCTTGCTCGCACACACTTGCAGCAATCTTAGCAATCACAAACCCGCTTTTACGACCGCCAAGACATGGATCACCGTTCCAACCAGGCGATACTCTGTGGCTTGACAGAGCCAACCCACCTCTAGGACAGCCTTGGTCTGGCCCCTTCTCCATTGTCCAGGGCTGACCTAACAACGTCTACCAGATACGCGAGGCTGATAACCCGAACACCCTCCTCGTCCACTTTAACAGGCTGGAGGCAGGTCATTCCCCCGAACCCCCCGAGCCACCCTTCATAAGCCCTAGTGATGACATTCCCGTTCACCACACCATCGAACTTCCTTATTCCAGCCACTAAGGGCAGTGGCTTTTCGGGGGGGGGGTGGGGCTTTGTCACACCCGCCAGATTTAACGTGCACTTTATAAGCACCGTCCTGGTAACCTTTTCTTGTTGTTTTTATCCTTTAGGTCTGCCCTCTTATCAACCACCTCAACATTAAACGGTGCTCCCTACCTCGTCCGTCGAATTTTCCGACACTCCCTGTTTTCAATATCCACCCAATAAACTCTCGTCACCTAACTCCCTGTTTTACTTCATTGTGCACGTTGCGAACTGCCTGAGATATCAAGAGTTCTCGGAGTAACCCAATTCCCGCTCGAGTCATTGCAACACCATATTGTCGAGATGAACTACAAAAACATCTATATTAAATCGGTAGCATGCGATGAGATAATTTTTTTCTGCTAATTCGGAATTTAAAAAGGTACTAGACAGAAGATTAGCAGTTTTCGAAAAATCTTAGCATATATTCGTATACTCTGTTGTGTATTTGCAGTCTTAGAATGGAGCATTAAAATAAAAAATATGGCAAAAAAATGTTCCATTGTAAAGTGAAAATTTATTTTTTTCCTTTGTAACAGAAAATGTATGACCTATTTTCAGGGAAGTCACAATTTCGATAAATCTTCCATATTTTCACCTTGACTTAACCTTGGAAAAAGTTAAATTTCGCAGATATTTGTCAGCGAAGTATCTAAATAATGCACTTCTTAAAGGGGTAAATTATTAGAAAACCTTCTAATTGAGCTTAAGCATATAAATTGCCGAATGCTGTTTAATTTTTTTGGCAATGAGTTTTCGTGTTTGGGTGACTACTCATATGATGCAAACGGTCACGTCCATTAGAAGGAATATCCAAAAGCTTACTAATTTCGAAAATACTTTTAAGAAATATCTTATTTTAAAGGTTTCAATAAACACAGAATCGATTGAAAACAGTGAAAATCTTGAAATATTCACCGGTATTTCAAGAACGATCTGAAACTAATTTTAAACTTTAAATAGAAATATCATTATAAAAATAAGATAATAGAGATTTCTCTAAATATACACAAAATAAGATGCTTACGTTATCACCTGACAATTCTATTTAAATTTATTCGTCACATTGACCGTGACTTTTCGCGTTTTCAAAAATTGCTGTTTTATTCAAAAATTAAGTTTTCTCAAAAAAATAATATTACTTTTCACATTTCCTTTAAGGTTTTAAATTCGCTTAAAGTTTTTCATTGATATTTCATTAATATACAATATTAATATATATATATATATATATATATATATATATATATATATATATATATTGATAAAGTGGAACCGACAAAGACAAGGGCCATTTCTGGCTTATTAGCCATCATCAGCCAGTCATACCCAATCCCAAGTGTGGATCACCTGGTATTCGAACCCGCGACCTTTGGACATTGAGTGTAACACTCTACCATTGAGCCACGGGCCCGTTGTTTTGTCGGTTGCGATCGGGAATATGGACTATGAAAGTGTGGTGTTCACCGATCTGGTTAAGGAACAGTTATGTTCTGCTGTGCCTTCGAGCTCACTTTAGAGCCCTCGCGGGCAGTCGCGTAGCGACTTGAGATATATTTAGATAAGATAAAACCGACAAAGACAAGGGAGACCGAAAAAGCCATTTCTGGCTTATAAGCCGTCATCAGCCAGTCATACCCAATCCCAAGTGTGGACCACCTGAGATTCTAACCCATGACCTTTGGTAATTGAGCCGAACGCTCTACCATTGAGCCACGGACTCGTTGCTTTGTCGGTTGTGATCGGGTATATGATGATTGTGTGTGGCTCACCGATCTGCTTAAGGAAAATGTATGGTCCGTTGTGCCCTGGAGCTCAGACTAGAGCCCTCGCAGGCGGTCGCATAGCAAAGTAGCATGTGTTGATAAGGCTCAATGGTAGAGCGTTCGACTCATTTACCAAAGGTCACTGGTTCGAATCCCAGGTGGTCCACACTTGGGATTGGGTATGACTGGCTGTTGATGGCTAATAAGTCAGAAATGGCCATTCCGGTCCCCCTTGTCTTTGTCGGTTCCACCTTATCAACATATGCTACACATTACTATGCGACCGCCTGCGAGGGCTCTGGTCTGAGCTCCAGGGCACAACGGACCATACATGTTCTTTAAGCAGATCGGTGAGCCACACACTATCATATATATATATATATGGTAAGCAGGCGCTCACCGATCAGTTACAGGACTCACTCGTCCCGTTGTGCCTTGAGGCTAACTCATAGGCCCCGCCAGCAGCCGTAAGGCAGCTAAAGATATAGGCAGAATAACATGACCGACAAAGACAAGGGAGACTGGAATGGCCATTTCTGGCTTATTAGTCGTCATCAGCCAGCCATACCCAACCCCAGGCGCTGCGGTGCCCGAGGCTCGAACTCGTGACTTGTATAGCACAAATCTAACGCTCTACCCACTGTGCCACGAGCTCAATGTCTTGCCGTTTTTTGATCGGGAATATTAGCTATAGTAAGCAGGCGCTCACCGATCAGTTATAGGATTCACTCGTGAATGGCCATTTCTGGCTTATTAGCCGTCATCAGCCAGTCATACCCAACCCCAGGTGCTGCGGCGCCACAGCTCGAACTCGTGACCTGTTGGGCATAAGTCTAACGCTCTACCCACTGCGCCACGAGCTCGATGTCTTGCCGGTTTTTTTTTCGATCGGGAATATTAGCTATGGTAAGCAGGCGCTCACCGATCAGTGAGTCCTATAACTGATCGGTGAGCGCCTGCTTACCGCTAATATCTCGATCAAAAACCACCAAGATCATCGAGCTCGTGTACCATGTGCATTATGCAAAAGATCGCGAGTTCGAGCCTCGAAACACCCACAGTGCTGAGTTAGGTATGGTGTGATGACGGCTAATCTCCAGAAATCATTTCAATCTCCTGTCTTTGTTGGTCATGTTTTCTGCCTATATCGCCAGCTGCCTGACGGCTGCTGAGTGGGGATATGAGTTAGCCCCAAAGCAACGGGAAAATGACTCCTATAACTGATCGGTGAGCTACTGCTACTGCTAATATTCCCGATCAAAAACCAACAAGACATCAGCTCGTGGCGCAGTGGGTAGAGCGAGTAGACTTATTGCCCAACAGATCGCGAGTTCGAGCCTCGGGCGCCGCAGCACCCTGGGGTTGGGTATGGCTGGCTGATGATGGCTAATAAGCCAGAAATGGCCATTCAGTCTCCCTGTCTTTGTCGAGTCATGTTATTCTGCATATATATATATATATATATATATATATATATATATTTCGAAAGTAAAAAGAAGTTCTTTGGGAAACAATAAGTAACTTTATTAGGTTACTGTTCGACGCTGGTTCCCAGGTCGTCGTCAGACTTATGGTTAGTGTGCAAAAACAGTTAACATTTAAAACTTGCCAGAAAATTGATATTGCTGAGTCAGTCCTGCCAATAGCTGTAATTTTAGGTGGACATCTCGTTCGGATTGGCTACCGCCTTTGCCCCGTTCGTTGAGAGTTTCGTACACTGCATCCAATTTGATGTGCCGATTAATGCACGAGTCATCAGAAGGAATGGCCTCTAAGAATTTCCGGCCTCTCTTCAATGGGCAGAAGCCAAAAATGCGCGTTTTATCCCATGCAAATTTGTGCCCAGTTTCTAGTGTATGCACGGCAACTTGAGACAGTTGGTCTCGTCGCTTGACATCCAACTGATGTTTGTGTAGGCGTGTAGAGACTGATTTTCCTGTTTGGCCGCAATACACAACATTACAACTGTTACATGGGATTTTGTAAACGGCTTCTTTTTATATAAATAGCCAACCCAATCCTTAGGGTGTACAAGCTGGTTTCAAAGTGTAGTTGTTGGTTTGTGCGTACATAAATTTGGTGCTTCCGAAGGTGTCTTTCAATGATTTCAGACACGTTCTTAATGTATGGAAATGTTTGCCAGTTTTTTTTAATGTGGGCGCTTGACCGGAACAATCTGGTTCCTTATCCTTTTCTTTTAATTCCTAATGTCTCATGAATCTATGTAAAAAATCTCTAGGTAACCGTTGCTGGAAAACAGTTTGAATAGATAAGTAAGTTCGATTTGGTAAATTTCGCTGGTAGAACAATGGGTTTTTGTTCGATTTATGAGGGTGTTGACAGTGCTCCGTTTTTGGGTGATAGGGTGGTTGCTCTCATAATGTAAGATAAGATCCGCATTAGCTTCTTCGTGGTAAACTGATGTTTGAAAGATCCCGTCAGTCTTTTGCTGTACGAGGACGTCAAGAAAAGGTAGTTGGTTTTCAATTTCTTTTTTGAGCTCATTTTTGTTACAAAACATACTTTTCTCTCCGTCCAAACAGCGCAGTCTTAGCTGCGTTTCAATTACTCAAGCCGAAAATTCCAACAGTTAACCCGGAGTAAGTTGGTTGCCAGTAATTCTCCAAAACCAGAGTAACGACGGAATTTTAACCTGGTCAGTTTGTCATCCAGAATTTGGATCAAACGCCTTACCATCTGAGCCACGGACGTACGCCTTATAAGCTACAACTGAAAATAGTTAGAGCTAAAGTTCAATTTTGCAGAATGATTGCGGGCAGAAGTATAAATGATTCCATCATACATTGAACCTCCTGTCAAGCACCCTCGTAGACAATCCCTGACTGGGGAATTTTACTGAAAATAAAGGTGAAAAACAAACTGGAACGGTCAGTACGGCTTCCTTTTTCTCCCCTTTCGTCTTCAATGCCTTTCAGTTGATTTTCCAATTTTCTGACTGTCGATGTTTATTTCGTTAGGTGGCCGTCGCTTTCAAGCCTGGATCCACCCTGGTCAGGTTAGTGAATTCACTCGATCGATACTCTTTCTGGTCACCTGGATATCTGAATAGGGACCTATTTCCGGTAATGTAAATAGATACATTTTTTTCTAACTTAAATGTTAAAAGACTAAGCTCACATCTCGCTCCAATAGTTACGTGACCAGATCTCTCGACTACTGATGTGTACCGCAAACAATATTACAAATTAAATATTAACTTATTAGAAGTCGCTAAACAGTAATGTATAAGGTTTTATTAATGTTTTTCAGCAAATTGCTAAAAAATAAGTCTATTTGGTAAACTGCTGTCGAAAAGTTTGTTACTAAGTTTAAGGGAGATATTAATCGCGTAAAACTTATGTAAAGTGCTCTGGAACTGATTGAATGAAGCTAAGACCGACATTTGTGTAAACTTGTAGATACTTACTTCTTCTAACGCTCAGAAAGAAAAATGTTTGTTTAAAGGCCATCCTGGTGGTATTTTAAGGCACGTCTTCTAAGTAAACATTGCTGATGACGTAAAAGTCCGAAAATTTAAGACTTGAAGTAAATGTAAAGACTGAAACCAGAAAATACACAAAAAGTTGAACAAGGGCAGGGACTTTAGCGCGACTTTCTTGGACATACTACCTTACTTTTTGTTTGTTTAGCAAATACAGGTAAGTTTCTTTGTGCCAAGTTCCAGGGGAAGAAGGGGATAGATTAATGTTAAGATTTAGGGTGACGTATAACGTTAGGGTTAGGATTACAATTAATTTAGGTTTAAGTCTAGGGTTATGGTTAGGGTTAGAGCTAACTGGAACTTTAAGGTTAGGGTAAAGAAAAAGGTTACGATGGAAGCCTACTGTTAGATCTACTGTTAGGGATAGGAGACAAGAATTTTTACCCCTCTTTGGGCGTTCCTATTCTCTTGTCCTGTTTAGCGGACCGTATAAATCATCCGTGCCGAATGACGCGCGAAAATTTGGGATATCTGTGAGTTTGCGTAGGAGTGACATGCAACGCTCTGTCTCGTTTTCATGACAACCCAATCTCCAACCTCTTTTTGTTGGAGGTTGCTAGGCGACCACATGCTTTGGCTTCGGTCAGGAAGTCCTAAACAAAGCAGAACCTTCGTATTTGTCTCTGCAGTAATCGCAGATTGGTGTCGCGTAGGAAACTTCTGCGGAACTTTTTAAATTTTAAATGCTACCGACGCGAAGTGAACCTGTGGATCTCTGGCAGAGCGTCCGACTCAATGATCCACGAACAAAGGGTCCAACAAGTCTACGGTGATTATTCCAGTCTCCCTTATCTGGTTTGATTTAGATTTCACAGGGAATCAAGGCAGTGGTCAAAATTCACATTTTTGGAAAAAATTACAATTCCATCACTTTGTCGATTATTGTGACCTTGTGACTAAGCCCAGTATAAAACTACAGTTTTAATTCTGATTATTGTTATAAAGTCTTCCTCGTAAATGTCCTATTTTGGAGCAATTTTCTTACCACTTAGATCTTCTGTAGATCACATCTGGTTGATCTGAAGACTATCTAGAGGGGGAACTTCGACTCTTCTGAAGCTCTCCTTTCTGGCACCGTTTAGCATCTTAAGAAACCTGACAAAATTAATGCTCTTCAGCAAATGATGGGCGGTGTTTAGAGCTCGTTGGCTACCAATTAGGGAAACGAGGTTGATACTTGGTGAACAGGTGGAAGAGGCAATGCTCTCCTTGATTAAAATGAACAAACGAGATTAAAGTTGTGTTTCAATGACCCATAAAACTAAACAAGTTCCGGCTACGTTGACTCTTTATCAGTTTTATACTACTTTTGGAATTTCCCTCAACTACATTTAACCAGCCTGAATTACTCAGATGGAGTTGAAATATAAATGCACATCAAACATTCTTCCAACCAACTTCATGTCCCGTTGCGCGATCGAGAATGAAATAACCACTAAAGGGCTCTATGTTTTTCCCAGGGTTTTGTGTATTCATGAATTTGCCCCTTGATCTCGAATTTTACGGTCGATACTAGGAGGAAATCTTCTGCCCGACAGAGCATAACACCGACACTGACGCCCCTGTCCGGAAGTTGAACAGTGCATATCTCTCGCTCAATTATTCTACATAGTCCAAGGTGGATAATGAAAGCGCGTTCGACAGTGTACTTATACGCAGGCAAGAGGATGGATCTGTTCATCGAAGAGTATTCCAATGGAAAACCTAGACGGGACAATACAGTAATCTTCACACTTTTGTTACCCTAAATATAAAATGAATTTAGGCAAAACTTAGCCCCTAGAGTGCGACGTATCTGATCTCTAGAAACGGTTGAAGTAGAACTCCAAAAGCTGCAGAGCATACTTCGTGAAAACGTATACCCTGAGAGATTCTTCCAATGGAATATTGGGGAGCGCATCACATGGTCTCCCTGACTTAACTACAGAAAGAAAGAACGTGTTCATAAGACGGTCTTTCCCAGGGGACGCAACAAGCAAACTAGTAAGACGATGTCTGACGACAGCGATCGTGAGCGCTTTCCCGCAGTGAACCTGCGCGTATTCTTCATACATTCTCCCTCATACGCGTGGGGGATAAAGACGGATTCCCATTGCAGGTCACATTTATATGATTTACTTATTCACTTACTCCTATGGAGAGGGCACATTGACCATACAACGAGACGCCTGGAAAAGAGGGAACATTGTCACTTACCTGCCCGGGTATGTAGAGGTGAAAACGGTCACTTTAAGCTTCTATTATCGCACATCTTGTAGATACTTATTACCAAGTCGATCCCAAAGAAGCCTTCTATGTTTTTTTCTAGATGCCTACGCTAACGGGTGCTAGCGGTAGCAGAGGCAGAGGCTGTACGGTTAGCCAATCCAGCACTGTGTTGTCAGATGACGCCAGTTCAGGCTCTCTGGCCGAAGTCGACTTCATGCGGTGATCACACGTCGCCCCAAAACCCTGACGACAGTAATTAATGCCGCGTACTTTACTGTAATGTCAACTCCCCATACTAGACCTCCGAACATTGCTCGCACCCTTACTTAACTCCCCACCACATTCTCAAGTCCCATGGATCACAACACGCCGACCTCACTACGTGGACAGCGTGGGAACGATGATTGTTACATTTTTAACTCTCGTCAACCTCTCATCTTTCCATTAACTAGGATACTGTATAGGCCGGATGCTGAATTATCGAAAACACGTGTTTGCTGACTTGACTATACAAGTTTAACATGGGACTGTTCGCAGGAAATATCCACGTAAAGTTAGCTAATATTTCGGTAGGGGTCGAGAAGTCACTTGTTTCCTTTTGGCATTTGGAGGGAGTTTTGTTCACCGTCCTGGCCTTAAAGGATGCTGAAACACTAAAAACTATAAAGAGGATTTCAGAGTAGCTTTCAGGAGGTGAGGGAAACTTGGCAATTTAGAATATGTGAGCTTTGTGGCAGGTGGCGACTCTAAAACGCTTGTTATGTAAGCTGGACAGGCACGCTAATTCATCGCAAGGTTTAATCCGATTAAGAGAACCGGTTACTCTCATTGCACGGGAAGAATGGTGCCTGCCCGATGGTTAAGTCAGTTTCCAAACATCTGAGATCTTCTCCTGTAGTTTAAATGGCTGATATCAATAAGTAGCTTCCTAAAGAGAAGCCACAGTTTATTCATAAAATTTTAAAATCAAACAAATATTTTATGTAAGCAGTTTTTCTCGGGAGAGACAAGTCTTTGCAACCGTGAAAACAGTTATTGAAAATCCCCTTTGTATAGCGTACTAACTTAAGGTTATTTTTCTTGATAATCGCATGACAATGACAAAAATTATAAGCAATCGGAATGCACCATGCAGTTGCCAGGATAAGTTATTCTTAGCAGATCTTCCGAAAGTTTTCTTGCAACAAAGGATTTTAAAGTGCGCTTCATTATTGGCGAAAGAGATAAAACTCGAACCAGTTTTGGAAGCGTTACTCTTGCACGCTTACAGGCCTATTTGTGCTGGGGTTTGCAGCATTCAATATTTGAAACTTCTTTCATTTCCGTTCTTTAGGTCTCATCAATCACATGAACTGCCAGGGTTTTTGTGTACGATCCAAATGCCTTGTGATTTCGATAGTCTACATATTTTATAATATCCCCTGCACCTCGTGGACACTTCATTTATCCACATTTTTCACCCATTTTTTCTTCGATTTTTCTTGAGTTTCCCATTACTTCACCTATGTTGGGCTGCCAACTAGCCAACTGCTCATGGCACTAGCTCATAAACAAAAATGAGTTCGTTTCTATAAAGATCCAGCTCACAGACATAAAAAAAATACTTTTAAACAATTACGCACAATGCAATATAGAAGCTGATAAAGTACGTGGTAACTCGGCAACAAATACCCAGCAACTCAAAATTCGGTTTACACGCATCGTATTAGATGCCCAATTCGGAAATACATACTTTTACCAACACATACAGATGGGTAAGTAAAATAAATTCCAAAAATGTCGTTGAAAAATTTCACCTTTAATAGCCCTAGTAGAAATATTGTACTACGCAGTAACGCATACCAAAAATGGATTGACGCTGAGGAAGTTCATAAAATTTGCATAAGATTCCACATAAAATATTTATTTTATCATGGTTCAGTATTGGTATATTTTGGTTATTTGGCGTGGAATATCACTGAAGCGAACGTTTTTTGAAAGTATTATACCGTCTAAGCACTGACAGGATATATCCCTCACAGGGCTGTCTCATTCATTCCACCTACAACGAAGGCCATTTGGGCTCAAAATGTCCCTGAAATGTCGACTTAATTTGCTATTTTCGGTACCCCTTGTGAATTACAATAAAGTTTCACTCTGCGTTTTATATACGTTAAAGTTATAGCGACTGGAACATGGTCTATATTATACGTCCACGTCCAGCAAGTAGAACAAAAGATTAAGTTAAGAGGTTAAAGGTTACAGGCAGCCAGTGGTGCATATAATGGGGTACGAATAGAACCAAATTCACAGCAAAGGTACTCGCTGAAGGCCAGTCTCAAAATTACTGTTTTTACTCTCCTGAGAAATTACTAGCTAACTTGGAGTTATTCCTTCTATTGGCAGCAGGCAGGCCAAACCAATATAAAATCTGGTGACAAACATCCTAAAGTATGGCGTGCGCTGACGGTGTCTCTGAGGCAGTTTTCCGTCTCCTCAGACGACTGCAGATCGGAAGCACCCATCGATCGGATTTAACCATTCGGAATCTAGTCATGAGACCGAAAGCCTCGTTCCATGAGGCGAGACGACAAACGTCATCTATCGGATCCAATGTGACTTCTGCGAAGTTAACTACGTTGGAGAGACAGTAAAGCGCTTGCAGACCCGCGTTACCAAACACGTGCGGTCAGTGAGGAGAATGGACCCATTGTCCCTGATGGCAGAACACTGCGCAGACACTGGGCACACGTTCACCTCCCGGAAGCCGAAAGTTTGGGTCGAGGAAATGACCACGTAACCGGGAAACCAATCGAGGCCTGATACAGGGAGATTAACTCCATCAACCGTTCTGTCGCCCTTCCGGCAGCCTACCAAGCCATCCGGACGCAGGTCATCGGGCATAAGAGCAAGCACAAATTTAGGCCAAACCTGAATCCAACCACGGGAGAGCGTAAGACGGGCATACATGTAACCCCGCCGGGTCCGACGAAGGTGCAGTCATTAATACTGCCGCAGCAACAACTACCCCGACCGACGAGGAGAAATGCAGTCAGAAAGGCACAAACAGGACTAGCAACCCAGGGTGCCAATGAAGGTCAATGCGAACGAGGGTGATGGCCGCCAAACACCGCCCCTCGACGAGACGCATGCCAACAGAAAGCAATTAGCCTCTTCTCCCGCCCACTTCGCCTCGGTGCTTCCTTCGTGTATGCGGGTGATGAGTGCCAAAGCCAATTAGGACATCCCCACACCTCCT
Source organism: Schistocephalus solidus (assembly GCA_017591395.1). Taxonomy (NCBI): domain Eukaryota; kingdom Metazoa; phylum Platyhelminthes; class Cestoda; order Diphyllobothriidea; family Diphyllobothriidae; genus Schistocephalus; species Schistocephalus solidus. Next base: position 56,493 of record WEDG01008505.1, read on the forward strand.
CCCTAGAGTGCACACTGTTAAGGTTAACCCGTAAAATCTATGCTATGTTCAAAATGACTGTAACCTGCTATAAATACAGTGAGATGCTTTACGATGCACATTTTCGACGCCGGAAGCTTGT
>WEDG01008508.1:0-31336 GCA_017591395.1 Schistocephalus solidus
CTTTGGTCGAAAACCGACAGACAAGGAGCTCTTGGCGCAATGGGTAGAGCGTTGGACCTCCAACCAACAGGTAGCGCGTTCGAGCCTTGTGTTCTGCTGCACCTGTGATTGGATATGGCGGGCTGGGGATGGGTAATAAGCTAGAAGTGGCCATTCCAGTATCCCTTGTCTTTTTCGGTAATATTATTCTACTGAAAGACACCCTTTCTCCAAATATAACATTTTTATGTGTGTTTTCTTTAAAATATATTTAAATTAATAAGAGCATAGAAAATCAATGAGAAAATGGCATAATAATTAAGTAGCCATTTCTTACAGAGCACATTTTTCGCAGGTGGTCACAAATACGCTCTGTGACTGAAATATCTTAGGATCGGGCTGCACGATACTCAATAAGACAACCTTACTTAAATAAGTTGGTTGATTCGGAAACACATTTTTAGAATATCGGTTGACATTTCACTAACTAGTTCTTCTACTATATATATATATATATATATATATATCTATATATATATATATATATATATATATATATATATATCGGGTAAATAATTTCTGAAATTATTAAGTGCAGGACATGGAGTCAGGTGATTCGGACATGACTTTTTAGGGTCACATCCGAAATTTCAATGAACATTTGGGTCGAAGACAATCAACCACTGTGGAATAACCACGTAATGCCCATTCTACAAACAAGTAGTACTACAAGTAGTATGAATCTTATATGGCAAAGACGTTATACCGTACTTCCGACATAGATACTAGCTAAAAGCCCAGACACGTGTTTCGCCGATGTTTCTGCTGCTGTGACACAGCAGCGAGGGGTTCGGCTCCTCAGTGGGTCCCCCAGCGTTTCTCTATGCGGTTTCTGGTATATGGACTCCAGAGAATAATCGGGTAAATAATTTCTGAAATTATTAAGTGCAGGACATGGAGTCAGGATGTGTAGAATGGGCATTACGTGGTTATTCCACAGTGGTTGATTGTCTTCGACCCAAATGTTCATTGAAATTTCGGATGTGACCCTAAAAAGTCATGTCGAATCACCTGACTCCATGTCCTACACTTAATAATTTCGAAATTATTTACCTGATTATTCTCTGGAGTCCATATACCAGAAACCGCATAGAGAACAGCTGGGGGACCCACTGAGGAGCCGAGCCCCTCGTTGCTGTGTCACACAGCAGCAGAAACATCGGCGAAAACACGTGTCTGGGCTTTTAGCTAGTATCTGTATGTCTAGAAGTACGGTATAACGTCTTTGCCTTATATATATATATATATATATATTATATATATATATATATATATATATATGTAAGTTGACATTATAGCGCTTATGGCTGACCGTTTACGCCCACCACACAAGACCTGATGCCCCGGCATGCAACAGGCTGCATTACGGAGTATGTATATACGACTGTTCGCCCGTCATATTGGCGATGATAATGTGATTTACATGCATGCATAGGAGTGGAACACGGACTATTGCCGAGCGTTTCAGAGTTGTTTTTATGATCTGATTCGGCATACTTTATTTGAATGAAGATTTTCATAAAGGTGCATGTAGTCTAAAAGGTTCATGCGATGGCCGACTGTTCTGGAGGTGGTGTGAATATATGCAACGTGAGTGTCTGTGTATGTCGGAGGCACCTGACACTGGTTCGTTATTCTCATGGTCATGGATACGCAAGTGATGGACTAGGTCCATTTGTGTTTTGATGATGCTGTGAAAATGGGGGTAGGTTGGAACTGGGTTCACATCGCTGGTGGAAGTAGCGCCGGTAATGATGGTGGTGATGCTATCATTGGTGATAGAGGGGATATTTGGGGAAATGAGAGACAAGTTGGTTGCAATGGGTTCGGAGATGTCCAACGAGGCCGATCAGTGCAAGGGACTTACTTGATCAGTGTAGACGCAATGGCAGGATTTGGGTGCTTGCGTCATTGGTTCATGATGCATGAGTTTACCAGTTTCTGTTTTTGCCTCAGCTTCGAAGATCGCTGCTTTAATAGTTATGACAGTGCGCCATGCCTGTCAATATTCAGTGAGGTCCTTCGTGGTTGAAGGATTGGTGCGCAGATGTTTGATGAATATCATCAAGAGGTCTGCTTAGCAATGCTTTTGTCCAACTTATCTGCGAGCACCCATAGCGACGATGCCATAGGATATCCAGTTCAGCAGGCACTCATCTTTTTTATTCAAGACGTGGCAGCTACATCGCAGTTGTATCTGCTCCAACATAGTGAGGCTATATAGTACGTCAGCTCTTTCCACAAAATTAAACGTCGAGCATTCTTTTCCGTCACTTTACCTCTAGTATTTTTCGAAGTTGACTGAGGAGGAAACTGTCGGTTGTACTTGATAGACTTCCATAGAACAAGTCTCTACCTCCTTCAAGAACATTGTTCTGACAGCAGCCCTGTAAATCCTCAGTTTCATGTTGAGGATGCCACGATGGTTTCAGGCAGAGTGCATAGCTGAGCAAAGGCCCAACTTACTGTGAAGGCCTACTTGCAAGTTTGACATTTAACTTTAGGTTTCGTTAAGCTTATTCCCAAGTTTTGCAAATATATCTTCCGGTGTGAGGCGAATTTTGCTGACCTCGTTACGGGGTTCGGTGCAGTCAGAATTTTGTGTCAGTTAATGAATGTCTACTGGCTTTTTCAATGAGGATGGTCAGTCCGAAGTTGGAGCAGCCAGAGGCAAAAGTTCAACACTCCACCACATTTCCTCTTCCGTAGTGCTGTTTGACCTACATTTAGCCGCCAACGCTAGGCCATGGATGCTGGCTTTGGATACTTTGGATGCATCCAGCAGTTAATGAGCAATTTCCCGTCTTTTTGGCAGTTGATGACGATCTCCGGCTGCTCCTCACGACATGTGTTCAGTAAAATTGGGGAAACATGCAATTACAGAGTGGGAGTGAGTACGCAGCCCTGCTCCAACCATCGGTCACCGCAAATGTTTCAGCGGATGCCCTGTTGCCGGTGACGTGCATCATTAAACCCCATAACCCCTAACAACTTATCCTGCTCTCACTGCGCCCACAACTTCACCTCATGCATCGGCCTGGTCGGTAACCTGTGAATCCATCGCACAGAGGCTGGCGAACCAGTGCCTGAGACGCCGACATACAATCGCCGTGCCCATCTCCCCTGCTCTCACTGCTCCCGCACATTCACACGCGACATGGACCTATAAGGTCACACACGTCTCCACAATAACCTGCAGTAAACCAGTTTAGGCTAAACCAAATCAGTGCACAATACCTCCACCAAAAAATACACAATACCTTCACCATCATCATGTACCTGAGAATATCACGGCTTTCTTGAAACTGTGGCTTGGAAGGCTAACAATCTGACGCTTACACCAGACCGCACCGTCAGCCCAATGTGCGGTGTGCGTTGAGTGGTTGACCAGTGGACTAGTAGTCAGACGGCAATGGATCCTCCTTACCCCCCTGGTTTTGTGAACCTTAGTGTGTATGTTATGAGAGACAAGTCGTGCTGTGGCGCGCGAAGACGGGTACGCCGGCCCGTCAGTCAATGTGGTCACTCCACATTAGACAACTGACCAGCTGGGACGGTGGTCTGATTGTGGGGGTGTGGGATACAGGCAGGTGAACTGCTCAGCACATTTTACTTACTAGAAACAAGCTGATGCGCTTGAAACTATCACGGGGCGCTACAAGCCGTGGCTTGGAAGATTTTCAACTGACGGGATAACTCGAACCACGTGGTCAGCACAGTGCGTGTGTTTGTTCGCAATGGACTAATGGTGGACTGAGAGTCAGGCTGAAATGACTCCTTTTTACTGTAGCCTGTATGGCACTCCGACTCAGTTGGGATCCGAGCTGCCCCTTCCCAACGTTTCTGCGTTCCTGTTGTAGCATTAGACTACAGTGTGTGGGCCTGCACCCTCTCCCATCTCTGTTCTTCTTGACGCTGTCATGACACCGGGTCCAGGTGGGGAGTGGAACAGAGAGTGAGGTAGATGCAGCGCAAGTTTATTCTCACTATAATCCAGCGCAATTCACCGGCCCCGCACCACCCTGCTGTGGTGCACACGGTGGAAATCTTCGAAAACGACGGTCGAACTAGCGTGTAGTTGGTTTACAATTCGTATGAATCACTGTAGTCATTTGACATTCAACATTATCCCCAGGATTCCATCGCGATCCACTGTTTAGAATGTTTTCCACAGGAGAGCCAATCAAGGTTACTGGAGTTTGGTTGCCGTGCTGAGCACGACTTCATGGAACTGCCGATGCGAAATGGGTGCCGGGGCGGGGTGAAGGAGAAATACCATTAATGCATTTGGTGGCGTTCATCAGCGTATTTCTTATAAGAGCTAGCTGCTTCCGTGGTTATCACCTCTTGCGAGGATTTCGGCTTCATAAAACTTGAAAATATGGCTGGGTCCTGTCGAGTGAGCTGCAACCTGAGAACCAGCGTCTTTCCTCCGCACCGCAGCCGCGTGCTCGACTATTCACATCCAAAGTAATCTCCCGGTTTTCCCGACGTACTTGCTTTGTCCACAACTGCACCAGATCCGGTAAACGATGCCAGAGGCTTCCTCCCGTGGCAGCGGGTCTTTTGGCCTCATGACTCGGCGCCTGATGGTTTCTTCTGGCCTGTGTGTCACCCCAGCTCCAAGTGAAGTGAGAAGGCGGCTGACGGCTTCCGAGACGTTCCTTACGTACGGAAGAGCTCGCAACAATTAAGGGCCAGTTGTGTTTGCGTATACACTGGTTGATACAGTTGCGCGGGTAACCATTCGCTCTCAGTACCCGTCGAAGATATTGCACCTCGGCAACCTTGTCTTTCATTTCACTGCAATGCATCTCGAAGTGCCGGTATAGCGCCCTTACGCGATGGCGTTTGCGACTGATTGGGTGGTTGTTGTTGAAGTTCAGTACTTGCGTCGTATTTTTTGCTTTCCTGAACACTTTGGGTTTCAGATCACCATAACCTTTGCGGCAAACGAGGACATCCAGGAAGGCCAGCTGGTTGTTTTCTTCCTCCTTCATCGTGAATTGAATGTCCGGGAAGATGGCGTTGAGACGTTCTTTGTGTGTCAGCATCTGATCCCATTTTATGACGACGAAGGTATCATCCACATACCGAGCCCAGAATTTCGGTCTGTGGTGTCAGAAGACCACCGACTCCAACCATTGCAAGACCGCCTCGGCTATGAGTCCTGGCGTGCCCTTCACCTGCCCGTTGATTGTTCCGTCAAACGTAAAGTACGTCTTAGACAGAATTTCGGGAGTTGGAAGATGTTGGCCTGCCTGAGGCGATTCTCCGTTTCATCGTATTTGTCTCATAGGAGTAATCCCATGGTCTCGATTGCCAGGTCCTGCAGAATAGAAGTAAAAAGGGATGTGACATCAAAGGAAACCATGACGTCGCTTGGCAGGAGGCTTACCCCTTTAAGTTTCTCCAAGAATTGTGTTGAGGAGCTGACTGTGGTGTCCGAATCAGTGGTCAGAAATTTGAGACCTCGAGACAGCCATTTTGCCAGTGCGTAGGTTGGAGTTCCTTTGAGTGATACGATTGGCCGGAGAGGAGTGCCTTCTTTGTGCACTTTTGGAAGACCATAGAATCGGGCCAGGGCCGTTTCTTGTGCTCTCAAAATGCGTCGATCGATCGGTGATATTGCACCTGAGTTCTCCATTGCCAACAGCGTCGCGTTATTCTCGCGTGTCAGCGTTCTATTGGGGTTGGATTCACATGGGACATAAGACTGACGGTCCTACAACAAGCTTTTGGCTTTCTGGATATAGTCTGTCCTGTCCAATACGACCGTAGAATGCCCCTTGTCCGCAGGCACGATGACGATAATTGTCAGCCCTGCGTTCCTTAAGTGCATCACGTTCGACCTTGGAAAGCACGTCTCGCGGCCTGTGGGCCATGAGGAGGGGGGACATCTGATGTCAAACATGGTCCTCTGCTTCGTCTGTTGCTTCCGTCTGGCTGAGGACTGATTCCAATGCTGCAACCATGTTGGCAGGTTTGGCATCGGCTGTATTGAACGAGGCTTCATGCCGCAACACCTGAATTTGCTCCTCCAGCAGCTCTTTTGATAACAGGTTTACCGTTTTTGGATGACTTTGGAGCAGACATTTTATGAAATTTGTTCTCTAGCGCGAACAAAGAGCGACGTGAGAGCTGTTCACAACGAGACCTTCAACTGACTAGAAGATGTGAGGGGGAACGAAATAGAAACAGAGTTAGGAAATTAAAAATGCCTGCCAAACCTTGGCCAACCTGCCGTTACAACAAGAGAATTGCTACTTTGGTTGTGAGAACTGGAAACCAATCGGCGCTGCATCCTTCGGTGATTGGCGCAGGGGATAATGCATCTACTTTTCATATTTATTTTAAATTTTAAATTCACTGAAGGTTGTTTATTAATATTTCAAAGCTTTGATACATGCTCCGATGCCAGTTTGCGAGTGATAATCAATCTTTCGTAACTTCCGGCATTTTGTACCCTTCGAAATCGAGGCACTACAAATTCAATGATCGATACACACCTGAAGATACAGCCTGCCAATAGTTCATACTGATCTCTATTCAAAGCCACAATAAATATTGTCCAACCTTGTTTGCTTTTATCAATTTGTTATTCGGAAATTTCGAGTTTTTGACCCTTGTCCCTTTGATAGTTTGTGACTCCTTATAAACGGCAATCTTCCTTCTTGCCAATCTGCGATATAGTCGGATGTTGAAGGACACCTTTTCATTAGAAAAGCAGCATAGTTTTGCACGTGCTTCTGGCTCTCTTTTGGCCACTCAACTTACTCGGATGTTCGAATGACTTGGGGAGACACACACCTTAGCCAAGTGCTCACTTGTCATAATCTCAACTTCAATAATTTTACCTGTGATACCCCTTATGCATGTGAAATCGTAGATTACGAGGCATGCCTCTGATACAGCACCCTCATAAAATGCGGACAGCCTACTCGCCAGTCCAAAATCCGCCAAGGTCAGCCAATTTAATCCCCTTCCAGCCAGGCTACCACCTGATGGTATCGTACTAGCTTTCGGTGTCAAAGACCTTTGCTGCATCTTCCCCCGTTCCTTCGTCTTCTGACAAGGTGACCGGGTGAGAGGGGTCAGACAGAAAGTCAGTGCAACAATGCTCTGCGTCAGTTCTGACCGTAGTCGCACCCTTTACGTCCGCGACTACCTGAATGACAGACGTTTCATTGTCAACGCTGGTGCGAAACGGATGTCATTCCCCTATAGAAGCCATCTGCCGGTGTTTTAACCCGGCCATATTCTCCAGGCCATCAGCATATCCCCGACCGGCGCCTTCGGTATCTGCTTCTTCTCCCTGGATATCGGCCTCCGGCGTCTCTTCCCCTGAATCCTCGGGTTTGCTGACGTCCTCTGCACAATTCTTGGTGCAGACCTCCTTGCCGCTTTCGATCTTCTGGTCAACTGCCGACAGTCCCATCTACATGATCAGGACACCATGTTCACTGCCCGGGATATCTCTCCTTCTGGGACTTCCTGCCAACTTGCTAGCCTGGACCCTGAGGCAGATAGTCTAATTCGAAAGCTCATCACCAAATTCCCCGGCTTTACTGATATCCAGTTCAAGACCTATATCTCGCCGCATGACGCTGATCATCATATGTGAACCACTGGTGCCCCTATGTTTTCTCGGCCCCCCGTCTCGCGCGTGAATGTCTGGCTGCCGCCAAGGCACAGTTTGGGCACATCCATTAAGTGGGCAACACCAGATGATCTCAAAACCCTTGGGTCTCGCCTCTCTACATGCTTCCTAAGGCCACCGATAGTAACGGGCGCCTCCTGTGGTGACTACAGGGCCTTGAACAAGGTGCAACTCCTGATTGCTAGCCCGTACAGCATTTCTAGCTACTGCCCTATTCGGGAAGTCTGTCTTTTCTAAGATCGACTTCCTCCGGGCATTCTAGAAAATCTCCATCGTCCTGGGGGACGCTTCCAAGATTGTCTCATTGCGTTTCCGTGTATGTCATTCGGACTCGACAGGGTCTCTTATACTTTGCAGAGGTTATTAGACCGATTTATTTATCGCATCTCCTCTGTCTACGTCTTTATGGGCGACCTCTTGTTGAACAGCTTTACCGTCAAAGAAGACATGTAGCATCTTACAACAGTGATTTACTACCTTCGTAACTTGACGTCGTTCCCGAACTGTCCAAATGTGTCTTCGAAGTCCACTCCATCGAGTTTCTTGGATACCTTGTCGATTCGACTGACACACAGACTCAGTGATCGAAACTTTCGGTTATCCGCAAATTCCCGCCTTCATCATCCAAGCGTCAGCTGCAGTGTGGGTGGATTTCTAACGCCAGTTCCTCCCGGGTAGTTCCGACCCCATTTGGCCACTCATGCAAATCCTCTCTGATCCCAAAATTTCCTTCGAGTTGTCTGCAGACGTTCTATATGCTTTTAAGAGGTTGAAGATCAACAGTAATCCCCGGATCCATTCTGCTCCCGACGCATGTACCTCTATCATGGTCCATATCTCCAATGTTGCAGTCAGCGTGGTTCTTCATCAGGTCAGACCTAACCTCTAGCTTTCTTCTCCAGAAAGCTATCGCATGCAAAATAGCGTTATGGTAAATTTCGATAACCGATCTGGTGTTCAAAAAGTTTGCATCCTGTCATCTATTTGTCCAACTATGCCATTGACTGGATACTCAGAAGGGCCCAATGTGGTTCTGACGGTGTGAACTTTGCACCCAGACGCCGTTTGACTGACTTAGACTACGCTGAGGATACCGCCTTGGTAGCCTCAACCTTTGGTGGTATACAGTGCATCGTGTCACGGTTAAACGAGGTCACTTAATCGGCCAGTTCACCCATAAACGCTAGAACAACAAAATTGTTTTCGAGTTGTTTCCCTGACCAGGAGAAGGCACTCATCATGATTAATGACTGTCAACTGGATGAAGTAGATAGTTTCGAATAACTCGGGGCGAGGCTGCTGCCCAGTGGACAGAGGGGGGAGGAGAACATTGCCTGGATGAATCGATGTTGCTCGCAGGGTTTTCTCACTTCTTAGAAAGTGACTATGGACCCGACGCGACATCTTAATCGCAAAGAAGATCCATGTGTACCGTGTATCCGTCTGGTAAATCCTCCTCAACGGTTTTGAATGCTGGACTTTGCGTATGGTAAATGGGTGTAGACTGGAGATATTTGATCACCGCTGCCTCAGGGCCATCCTTCCAATGAAGTATATCGTCTTCGTCTCAGATGAAGCGGTGAGCAATCTCTGTGGCAATATCGCGAAGATATCTTTGATCATCCAAGAAAGACGACTGAGATAGGTTGAGCACGTTCTCCACCGTCCGCCTCACGAGCTCATGAGCAGTTGCTTATCTGGATGTGTCAAAAAGGAGGTCAACTAAAGGTCTCGCTCAACGCGGTTCGTCAAGACATGGAAAAGGTTCTTGAACATTCGGCATTAAGTCTCCGCGGATAGAGAAGAGAATGGGTCGAGCTGTCCAGGTCTGCCACCGCAAATCGTCACGCGCGGAGCGGAACAATACATTACGTACTCGAGGCCAGCTAGGTCAGACATGATCGAAGCCGCAACAAGTACAAATGTAAGTGCCTGGACGTGGACCGCCTCAAAGCTGCTCTCCCGTAGATTCCTCTGGACGAGCCCTGTATTCCTCTAGCCCCCTGCTCCTCCATTTCATCTACCCTGTATCTCACCATCCCGTTTACTCGCTGGTTCATCGGGCCCGCTGCCACCAACTGCAAATGCCTCATCAACCTCCAACTCATTATCTGCATAGTCCACTAAATCTAGTTATATACCTCTGGTTTATAGCACTTACACTGGACGTCATTTCAATCTTCAAGACCGAATGTGTACTCACATTATTTAGGCATAAACAATTCCTTCGGCGTAGCTCCGGGCCGCCTTCGGTCTGGCCTGGGGGAACTCTGGCCGTCCGCTCCCGCGATTGCCAGCGTGACCTTTTACTCGCGCTTCTATACCCGCCTCACATTCCCTGCCAATTCGCTGCGGAGATCGCATGATAAGTGGCGAGAGCTCAAAGCCACCGGGCTCTGCGTTCTTCGCGGATTGGCGGCAGGCGACAAAGCACGCGCGCTCGACGACAGGGTCAAGCAAATTCAACCCCTGACACGAGCCCGGAGAAGCAGCTTGCTGCAATTGCTTACTGAGCTGTATGTACACTCCAACCTAATCTGTCTTCCCTGATTCGAGTTGTCAACCTTCGACAGAGCCCATGGCCACCAGTTGGCATGAGGACAACTTTTTCGAATTCTGAAATTACATCTCGCACAAGTACAGAGTCTAAAGAAAGATCATCGAACACTCTACAGTCCGCATCGCTCTTGTTCCGAACAAGCTGAACTTGTCAAAGGATTATGCGAGTAGAAAAGCACTGACTTAATGCACCACTTTATTCACTGCTACAGGAAGTTCTCGACACCGAGTCGAGATCAGCATCTGAGGTGGACTTGCCGTCTATTCAAACAGCACCGACAAAGGCTTTGCCTGTCTGGCCCTCAGTTGCCTCCAAATTGTAGAATATGCATTTTGGTGAGGGAAACTGCAGACTCCCACGTTAACCACGATTACCACTACCTCGGTTGAGGAAGTTTTCATATTAAACTTTGTACTTTCAATTTTTAAAAATGCGCGAGCCAGTAAGAGATACAATGATATATGTAGTTCTTTGAATGTCGGATGCAGTGGGTCGAACTGCCCCTATGATGAAGAAACGTGTCCATAAGAGAGCCTCACAGCCTAAGTCACCTGAGAACGCCAGTCACCTGCAACCCCGATATGCAACTGACAGGATTACGAGGGCCTCACACAACCATCGGTATAAGATGACGACTTGCCTGCACGAACAATAGGTTATTTATGTATAACCAATCGCGGCAGTGGTAGCTTCGATGAAAACGGCATCGTTCCTACTCTGTTGGCAATTTTAATGGACCTTTAACTAGGTTGTCAGTTTTCGTGGACAGAAAGCACTTCTAAAAGTGTGTACATGACCTGGAGTGAATGTTTTCGAGTAAGGTAATTCGAAAGTTCTGGATCTTGCAGTACATCATTGCGCTGTTCTGAAACTGCGAAACAAAAATTTATTGAAAGGGCGGGTATAGAATAATTCCTGGGTCCCTAGGCAGGTATAACGTCCATGAAAGATATCTGATGGCTGCCAAACAGTTATAGCACCGGTATCACCGGGATTGGGCCTAAAATTTGAAGGTAGAAAACACGAATTTGCAGTTTAATAATAAGTCGTACTTTTAACATATCGAAAACCAACCATGACGGGTGTCTATACGAAAACGCGACGCCTGTTGAATTCAATGTTCCCCAGTGCGGGATTTTGTACAACCAGTCCCAAAATCAAACATTTTGTAATAATTGCTGCTGTTACATGAATTAAGCACGGTATTTAGCTGATCTTATTCGGGATAGCAGTGTAGTAACCCGACTCCGTGCGCATTTTGCAAAGCCGAATCTCTCGCGACTCCATGCACATGTCCACCAGTGGCTGTCTGGAACTCGACAATCCTGGCTGTCCAACCTGGTCAATCATCTTCAAAGCCGACTCACACATGACCTCGCTGGATGCCCTGAGACGGCCTCGCATGGTCTCATCCTGGGAGACGCCGCCTCCGTGGTGTCAGACGTGTTCTTATCCGGCAGGTAACTTCTTTCAATCCCTTCTCTAATAGTTCTGTAGAGAATACACCATCCTCCTAATTGGCGTACCAACCACTTCTCTTCTCACGTGAATACAGGACAGAGGGTCGTAGCGGCTTGGGTGTTCCCTAAAAACTTAAGCTGCTTTGATAGCGACTCTATAATTCAAATTCCTATAAATGAAAGATTGACAAAACAAACAGCTCAAGTCGTAAATTGGATTCCCTGTCCGGTTTTGTTTCCTTGGGGATAGAGCGGTTGATAATTGTGACAGTCACCGATAATGCGACTCCACTGTTCTTATTAGTTGTCATAATAAACTCTGCTACAATTGCTCGAAGTTACAACAGTCAAACTTTGCGTGCGCATCCAGGGGACCAAGGAGAATTGTATCGGGGTTGCTTCAAAGGATTGTAGTAGTGCATACTCATCTAAAGGGGCTTCATCTAGCGGTTTCGGATACATTGACACTTAGTCTACAATTTAAGCAAACATTGGTCAATTTATTCAACCGCTACAGTGACGTATGTCTCATGCATATTCTGGTCCACCGTATCGTTCAAACTCGCTCAGCCCCTCGGTTTTAATGAGATCTGACCGATCGTGTCCTCACAGAGTACTGTAGATATATTTTGAGGCCACAATTATTCACCACCAAAACAAAGGCTATATTAACTGTTGTTGCAGTTGGTCACAAGTGAAAACGTTAGCGCCGAAACATTTTAAATATTTAAGGGTTTTTCGGTGAGTTAAACTAAGAACGCAGAGGTGACTTGATAGTAAAATTTGCAGTTTTGTTTATACATTGCGAGCAGAAATAAATAGGAAATGGTTGATCGGAAAATCAATGGCATTGTTTTGAACATTTTCTTGTTAAATCTTGATTTGTTTCTATTTAATATAAGGCGGCAGTAAATAATGGAAGTTTAAAATGTGGTCTTAACTTCCAGCTTATGATATCTGTCTCAAATTCTGCCACTATGTTTCGTGCCAGTCCTAGTGTATTTTTTCGCCTTTAGCCTGGTGCTTGTCCGTATAACACGGGTGATCTGCAAATGATCTAGCTGTGGAGCCTGCGAAAAGGGCACGCTGTGGGTGGCTCCTCCATTTTTTGACACAAGTCTTCTGCTTTGGTTTTCGCTTTCAGGTGATTTGCCGAGAACCTATGACATTCGAAGTCTTCGTACTTTAACTATGTTTTTTTTAAATAAGCAAGTACTGACAAATTATTGTGGTTCAGAATTAAATATTATCAAATTTATGAACAAAGTTATCAATTGATGCCTCCAGGCTGGTGAGCGCAGCCAACACCAATATATTTGTGATAATTCGACAAATTTTATTTCAACTCTTGTTTTACAAATCACTTTCCATTTGCAACACCCCCAAACGACATATTCTGCGGCTCGGATAAAAAACTTAAATGGATGAACACCGAAATGCTATCACCTAATAATATAGTCGGTGAACCTAGGATACATACTCCACTTTACCATTGATCATGTCTCCTCGTATACACATTTCCCAAAAATTCCACTAATGCAGGATTGTCAAATTACTGATCTCATAAAGAAAACGTTAGTGTGAAAAATGACAACGCTATCAAATGATTAAGAATCTTTGAGCACAAAGTCACAGGGCGATGTCGGATATGATGGAAAAGCAAGTATCCTTCTATCTAAATAACGCAGTCATTTTCCGGCCTCAGTTCTTCGCTTTCGGTATGCCAAGCGAAACTCTCAAGCCCACTCACTAAGAGCAATATGATCTAATTCAAACGATGACCATATGCAAACTAAAAGACGTTAACGATCAACTACGGTCGATAATACGATCCCACGCTAATAGGTAGGATAAATAAGCCACGCCAATGGTTAAGATACGACGGAATCAGCCGACAATACCGCCCAGTGAAGAACAAAAGCAATAGGTGAAAACGGTTCTACCAAACACACTGTCGCTTATCACACTGTTTCTTATCATCCTCCCCCTATGCACACCTCTCAGGCAACCCACACAAACGGACGAATATTTTCGATTTTATGTTCTAAATTTCTACTACGTTTCAACGTTTCCCTATAACTCTACTGGCCTGAAGAGAAGTTATCGAAAGCAGCGCGTACGCTCGCCAAGTCGTCTTTTGAATCTTTTAATGGGAATTTTCGCAACTTTAAATCAGTTAATGTCACCTAACCACAAACCAGTTGGAGTGTGGCGCGTTAAATAAATGTGGCGCGGTTAATAAATGCCAACTTAAACAAATATGAGTAAATGTGAGTTAAGTTAATGTGTACCAAGTTGAATAACTGTTGAAAGTAAGGTATTACATAAAATATGACAACGTGCTACCACAGCATCCCCGCCTAGACCGAAAGCCGATGTACAAACGACGCCGAAGGTAAAGACAATGTTAAAATTCTTCAGTGATAAAGCGGTCGGGAAAGTGGAAAGTGGGGTTGATGGCGCAGGTCCGGCGGCTTCTCCGCGACAGCAGCCTTGATCCGATCGACGCTGACCACGTCCTCCATGTCACCGCGAAGGATCCGGCAGGTCTTGGCGTTGCGTGAGAGAACGCGGAACGGCACTTCGTATGGTGGTTCCAGCGGCTTGCGCGCACGGTCAAACCGAAAAAATACATGGGTGCAGTTGGCCAAGCCTTTTTCAACATAAGACTCGGTTGATGGAGCTCGGGGCGGAACCGGAGAAAGTGAGCGCATAAACTAACGCAAGCGATGCACAAACTGGTGGGAGACTCATCGGCACCACGGGAGGTTGGGGTGATCATCTCGGCTGACAGTCGGAGGGTAGTGCCAAACACCAATTCGGCCGCGCTGCAGTTCAGATACAACTTAAGCACCGAGCGAATGCCCAGGAGCACTAGGGGCTGGCTGTCAGACCAGTTGGTTGGGTCATATGCGGCATGCAGGGTGGTCTTTAGATGGCGGTGGAAACGTTCAACCATACCGTTGGCAGCTGTATGCTAGGCCATCGTCCAAATGCGAAGGCATCCGAGAAAGTTGAGGAGGGCTTAGAAGAGAGCAGATTCGAATTGGGCACGTTGGCTAGCCGTAACCGTGGATGGGGCACCGAAAACGGCGATCCAACGACTGACAAAAGCCTTTACGATGGCGTTTGCCTCCATTTTCGGCAAAGGGATAACTTCAGCCTGGCGAGTGTGGCGGTCGACGCAGGTAAGGAGGTTAGTAACACCATTGGATGGAGGCAAGGGGCCTACGACATCGAGATGTACCTGGCTGAACCGTGCGTCGGGGCGGGGGAAAGTGCCGGGTGGGGACTTGTTGTGGCGCCGCACCTTGTTCCACTGACAACTCAGACACGCCCGTACTCAAGCATTGACTTCCTTGTTCATGCCAGGCTAGAAGAACCTTTCCGCGAGGAGCTTTTGTGAGGCTCGGATCCTAGGGTGGGAGCGTCCATGAAGAGTGTGAAATACAGCTCGACGCATCAAGACAGGCACGAAAGGGCGGTGAAAAGGAGTCGACACATCACATAGAATGGTGCCAGTCCAGGTGGTGAGTGGAACGTCCGCTAGCTGGAGACCGCTGAATGACTCGCCACCAGAACAACCGACTCGTCGTTGTTCAGCAGCCTTAGCAACAAGGTTAATCCCTTGGGAAGGTTGGAGAGCAGAGAGGGAGGGTCTGGAAAGCATGTCGGCCACCTCATTCTTCGTGTCATCAATATGGCGGATGTCGGAGGTGAATTATGAGATGTAGTCCACATGGGCAATCTCTCTCGGGCTGTACTTGTCGGAGTGGGACCGAAGAGCAAAAGTCAGTGGCTTGTGGTCCATGAAAATGGTGAAGTCCTGACCTTCAAGGAAATATCGGAAATACTTCACAGCCAGGTAAATAGCGAGAAGTTCACGATCAAATGGACTGTAGCGTGTCTCCGCAGGCAAAGTTTCCTCAAGAAAAAGGCCAACGGTTGAGTCGAACCCAAAAGGTGTCGTTGCAAGACTGCACCTACGGCTACGGTCGAAGCATCTACTATCAGGGACAGGTGAGCTTCGGGAGCAGGATGCGTGAGCAAGGTGGCGTTGGCAAGGGAAACCTTAACTTTTTTGAAAGCGGGGAGTATTGGGACGGACAGCATGTTGGTGAGCGGTAGCATGAGGTCAGCACAGTTTGGGGGGAACCGGCGGTAAAAATTGCCCACGCACAGGAAACGTTGCAACTGACGCTTGGAAATTGGTGGAGGAAACTCACGAATGGCATCTACCTTGGAGGGCAGAGGACTCAAACCATCACATTCGACATGATGGCCAAGAAATTCCAGCGAAGGCACACCAAAAACGCACTTGGAGGGGTTGATGATGACGCCATACTTTTCGATGCGGTCAAGCACAAAGGCAAGATGTTCCTTATGCTCTTCAGCACTCCAAATAGTCACCAAGAGGTCATCTATGTGGGCGTACACAAAAGGCAGGCCACGCAAGACACGGTCGATGAACCTCTGAAAAGTTTGGGCAGCATTACGAAGGTCGAAGGGCATGCAGATGAAATCAAACAGTCCGAAAGGTGTAGCAACATTGGTTTTGGAGATGTCTTCAGGGGCGACAGGAATGTGATGGAATGCGCGTACCAGGTCAATATTCGAGAAAACCACTTTGCCAAAAAGGGTTCCGGTGTAATCCTGAAGATGAGGCACTGGATACTGATCGGGAAAAGTGAGGTTGTTGAGGGCACGGTAGTCACCACTGGATCGCCAGTCACCCGAGGTTGCCTTGGGCACCATATGCAAAGGTGACGCCCAGGGCTCTCGGACGGTCGAAGAACGCCCAGTTGTAGCATATGTTCGAATTCTGCTTTCACAACCGGCAGGCGCGCAGATGCCAGCCATCTATGACGAGCTAAAGCAGAAGGACCCGAGGTAAGGATGTGGTGCACAACATCGTGTTGAACCTCGCCGCTGCGAAACTGGTGTTTGATGATGTTCGAGTGTTGAACTAGAATCTCTCGATAAGGACAGGTAATGTCTGCATTCAGGACAGATAAATTGCAAGGGGTTGTGGAGGGAGTCAATCTTTGAACAGATAGACCGGTAGTGCGATCAAGTAGACGGGAACGCCGGCAGTCCACTAGCACGTTAAAATCGGCTAGAAAGTCGGAGCCAGGGATTGCATGAGGGACATCGGCAATCACATTAATCCACGAGAAAGACCGGCGAAAGCCAATGTTAAGGATGAGGGACAAGCTGCTGAAAATGGGAATGGGGGAAGAGTTAACAGCTTGGAGATGGAGACCATCTTTGGAACAGCGACGGTCAGCCGGAGTGGGAGGGACTACACTGATTTGAGCTCCAGTGTCCGCTAGGAATCTTCGGCGAGTCAAGGTGTTGTAGACGTGGAAAGTGCGACCAGAGCCAGAGAAGGTGGTTGCCTCTATTCTCTGACAAACTGGTTTCCCTGTGGGGATTTGAATGAACAGGGAGAAGATCACCGATGAGCCTTTGCACCAAAATTGGTATGATGCCAACAGACATCAGCAGTTCGAGGTCGCGAGTGAGACCGACGACGGCTCGGTGAGTGACTGGATGATCGGCGGGAGGTGAGGCGCGCAAGCTGGCGTTTAAACGAAGCCATCTTGACCGTCATGGCCGCCATCGGCATCACAAGGTGTGTGTTAGGCGTCGGTAAGTAGGAAAGCGAGAGCTGGGCAATGGAGGGCGTCTGGAACCGCTGAACCTCCAACATCCTGTCCGCCATCTCGGCTAGCCGTGAGACCAAGAGGGCCTCTGAGCTGGATGCCAGATTGGTTTGAACCTACGTGGGCAGACGCTCTAGGAACATCTCCTTAAACAGTTTTTCGTCAATTTGCAGCTCACCACCAAGTGTTTGCAGTCTTCTGAGGAGTTCGGTGGGTTTCCGGTCACCAAACCTCTCCTCGCGAATTAGCTGGTGGTACCGTTGTCGGGCAGACGCAGTATACAGGCGAAGGAGAGCAGCTATAAGCTGGGTGTACGGTTGGTCAGCCGGTGGACTCTGTATGACTGTCTAAACCAGAGACAGAACTTGCAATGGCAAAGCCTAAACAAGCCTGTGAACTTTGGTTACTTCCTTGGTAATATTCGCAGAGTGAAAACTAAACTCGATGCGAAGGAAGTAAAGTTCGAGTGCATTTGGCCGAAAATCGGGTAAGGATGCACCAATAGCGTCCTCCATGATAACTGCGGCAGTGAGAGGAACCGAGTGAAAGTACACGCGGGGAAAGGATCCATAAGGCACTGCACAATAATTGGCTGTTTCTTGTCAGCGAGTGGAAGCGCGTGAAAAAGGCAGCACGCATTCTCGTTAGGGGTCACCACTTTAGCGATAATATGATCCCACGCTAAGAAATAAGAGAGACAAGCCACGCCAAATGTTGCGATACGACGGAATCATCTGATGACACCGCCCAGTTAAGAGCAAAAGCAATAGGTGGAAAATCGGTTCATGTCACAGAACCAAAAACCGGTTGGAGTGTGGCGCGTTACAGTTAATAAATGCCAAATTAATAAAATATGGGTACATGCGAGCTAAGTAAATGTGTAACAAGTGGAATAACTGTAGAAAATTAAGGTATAAACTAATGACAAAGGTCTACCACAAGACTTCCAAGCTTAAGTGTTCATCCAGGGAGAAGAACTGCTCTGATTCCTATGTAAAGCGTTGAACCTTTAAATCAAAAATTTGGTTGCAAGCATGTGAACCGGTTTGTCTAATTTGGACCGTTGGTAGTTTTTCGTTGCAACTGGAAAGCAGGTCTTCTGAGAGCCTGCAGACTACTGATTCGCGATTTGTTTTGCGAGTATTATACATGATTACTTCCCTTAATGCCTCGTGCAAGCGTCTTTATTGTTCGGCTGGTCTCTGCGTCAGCTATCTATAAGGATTTTACCAGCAACCGGTTACAGATGCCACGTGCGCTAGGAGAAACGACTGTGATGTATATAACAGTCACGGACAATTATTTTATGGTTACCCTTAAATTTAATCAGGATTTAAGTTTTATTGCAACACGATTATTTTCACGTTTCATCTGGGATTCAATCTCTCGACCGCACTTGAGCTCGCTCGACCACAGGCAACTCGCTTTTCATCGTGCGCGCAGGGAGTACTGTTCCGGCCGGATCAGAAAAGGCCATTTACCGAACTCTCCAGCTTAGTAACTTTCCTCCTGATTGGAGGAGGACCCCTTGTTTATGCAATCTATGGTGGCTAGCGTGGCAAGATGGCTGTCAGTAAAAGGTAGAGAACGTATACAAACGTAGGAAAAACATTGTCGACTGTCCCGCTCCTGAAAAAAGGACAACAAATCGAGGAAGATGGTAGTTTGGTAGGTGACACAGGCGGAGTGAACTGGTGCTGGAGTGCTGGTGTCTCAGTTCTATGCGGACAACAAAGCGTACGTGCGGCTCACTTTGCTGGCTCAAGTTCACACAACTGGCATGCGTAGTAATGCGTATAATAAAGATCTTGTAGCTCAAGGGCAGCAGCGAACAAAGGAAGGCTGCCAGATCTGCCTTTTAATCGTCACGAAAGCATGTTGGGCGGTGGCAGGAAGCAGGACATGACAATCCCTTAAAATGCTACTGTCCCTTGTGAACAGCTTTATCCAGTAGACAAAGCAAAACAGCCTGTTGCAGGGGAAAATTCGCCGTCTGCAACATCCGGATTTATGACAAATCGTCTCGCCTTTAGCCTTTCATTATTGACCATAAGGCTCATCGGTGGTGTGCACTCATTCCTGATTGAACATGCTATGATGTATATAAATGCATATACATCAGAGGGAGATACTACAGAGAATGAGAGTGGACTGGTACAGAACAGTTTCGGGCTTATTCTGTTCTCATTCTGTCAACCATAACTCTGACTTAAATATGGAAATAGAAATGCAAAAATGGGCTACGCACACAAAGCAGGTGGCCCACAGGCGGGGTTTGTTAGATGAGCCAAAAGTCCTGCATTGATCAATGCTTTAACACCTGACATCCTCGGTTGGTGCAGATGGGGTAGGAACAGGAATTTGCGCAAACCGATTCATTGGCTTGTCGAAACTAACAACCTCCGAATGGACAATAGACATCACGAGCAGGCCAGGCCGAATGCAAATAATGGAACATGCGACAGTTCGACCGTCGATTTCAACGAAGTCCACCGTATGTTCCGCTGCAGGGTGGTGAAGAAAACGTTCAAAAGGTTAACAAAAGGCAAGTTCCCAACAATTTCGTTCATCGGTCATGGGAAAAAATTATAATTTGTTAGGCTAGACTATCGCAGCAGGCCAAGTTGATGCGGGAGGCCTTGGTTGCTACGACCTTCTGGCCCGGGTACGTAGAAAGGGATAAGAAGTTGGACGCCAGTTGAGAGAATAATTTATTCTGTACAGAATTATCGCAAAAGGGATTGGAGGAAGTTGGCTGCTGGCACGTGCAGTCGCCGCGTCTGCGATGTCCCAAGTGTGTGAGACCGTGTGGTCGTCAGAGGGTATTTAGCGCGGCCAGGTGCTCATCAGCCTTGAAGAGGATGGGCTGGTTTGCACAGCCCATTGAGGGCCAGACAACCGCTGGTGCGCACGTGCCTTGAAGATGATGGGTTGGTTTGCACAGCCAGGAATGTCGAGGGCCAGACAACCGCTGGTGCGCACGTGCATGTAGATGCGAGAGGTTCAGCGTTCACCATGTGCACGGGGTTGGGTCACTAGAGGACTGCCACCGAACCAAAAAGTCATAATACGTAAATTGAGGGAGTATTTACTGCCTTTATTATCTTAGTTCAACATGGCATTCTACTATACCAATGTTTCAGGTCTCGGCTGAATCTCATATAAAGGTTTCGTTAATGCCATCCCTCAAAATTAAGATTGTCACGTGCTTTGATTCGACCTTGAAGTCCGTAGTATTTTCATGGGCAAAGATTGCTTTTCTGTCTACCACTCATTCTTTGAAGAACCAAATCAAACTGACTATTAAGCATGTAACTGTACATCTACATTATCTCCTGAAATATTAACCCACATTCTGGAATTTTGTCGAACATTGCCAGCAAAGACATTAAAACCTGAATGGCCATTTCTGGCTTTTCATTTGTCATCAGCCAGCCATTATCAACCCCAGGTGGTGTACCACCCGAGGCTCGAACCCGCGACCGGACCGGCCGGTTTAAATCGCCAATATTGACATTGGCGGATGAACGCCTCACTGATTGATTAGGGGGCTCACTCGTTCCGCTCTGCCTTGAGGCTCACTCTCGAGCCCCGTCAGCAGCTCTACGGTGGCTAGTAGTATAGGCAGGTGGACATTGCTGGCAAAGACAAGAGAGACTGAAATGGCAAGCTGTGGCTGATGGTAGCTACTAAACCAGAAATGGCAATTTCACTCTCCCTTGTCTTTGCCAGAAATTTTCACCTGCCAATACTACCAGCCGCTGTCCGGTTGCTGGTGGGGCTCGAGAGTGAGTTTCGAGGAAGACCAAGACGATCTGTCATGTGTCCATCCGCCAAGTGTGAAATAGGTTTTTGTTTCGAAAAGGTTATTTGGGTTGGGTTGTAATATTATTTATGGTGCAGCATAATCACAAGATATCTCAGTCACGTCATAATGTCGGCTTTTGAAGGAGCTTCTTTCTGACAGCCTACAAAACTACAAGCAGTAAAAAATTTCTACCTTATGGTTATTAACTATTCTAATTGAAATTAGATTCCCGTATAAATTCAAATATATTTTATAGAAAATACGCATAAAAATATCCTTTATTTGACTCATATTTTAGAAGATTATGATTTACATTTATACTTAAATAAAGGTTCACTTTCGGTTAAAAAACATTTTCAATTGCCAAGATATTTGGAACCTGAACAGCCGTTACACTTGGATTGACAGTTTGCAAACTACGTGCCGAAGAAATTCAGGGTAAGGAAAATCACCTTTTCTCTACCATACGAGAAAGAACTCATTCAGTGCTCTTAAAGGTTTGCAACGGATGGGGACAATGCTGTGTACTTTATAAAAAATCGTGAATAAATGCGTAGATATGGTGCTTTAGTTATTGACATTTAACAGTCTTAAACAGCCCATAGTTAGAAACCGTTTTAAAACCGAAACTTACCCTATCCTAATGTGTAAACCTCCAAAAAGAGGCGATTTACTGCGAAATGAGAACAAGAAAGAAAATTTGCCTGCACGTTTTCTATAAAGTATAATTTAATTTATTAGGGTACCAAAAATTAATGTGAAAAAGTCATGCTCCTTGATTAGTCATTTTCCAGCATCGTTTTTGCAGTTGGCCAGAAAGAAGCTTGT
The DNA here is from genome assembly GCA_017591395.1 of Schistocephalus solidus. Classification (NCBI taxonomy): domain Eukaryota; kingdom Metazoa; phylum Platyhelminthes; class Cestoda; order Diphyllobothriidea; family Diphyllobothriidae; genus Schistocephalus; species Schistocephalus solidus. Next base: position 22,022 of record WEDG01008508.1, read on the forward strand.
TGAAAAACCAGCAACCTGACGTAACTGAGATATCTGATGGTTGTCCGGTAGGATAACTAATATTACAAGCCTCCTTAACTAAGTTTTTTTTTCGAATCGAAAACGTTTTTGAAAATTTCGGTCAGCGTTTCATGGGATAACAAATCTACTGTATGTGGATGTTGATGGTTGAAATTTGTCTGCATCTGATTACATGCGGTTAAAACATTCCCGCTGCTTCACCGCCGACCGTAGTAAGTACTTCAAATTGCGAACTCTTTTCCCTCTTCTGAGCTTATAATTCTCCCTCCCGATGAAGGAGATGGGCTGTTTTACTCGTCGGTATGTCAACCTTTGCTTCGTCCTGCTAAGCCAGGAAACTCGAATATTTCAACAGCAATGAAAGTCCACTGAGATAGAAAGCAGGAGACTGGTAGTAAACGCCAAAGAGCTTCCTATTCCAACTTCTGACTGCAATGGCGGAGGGCTGTCAGTATCAATTAACTTTTATGTGGAGAACATTTTAAATGCCAATAACGTAACCAGTCTCAATAAACGTGTCATGCCCGCTGCACTATCTAGCCAATACCCCTTCAGAAAAAAGAGTGTTCATTAATTTTTCGTAGCTCTATCTAAAGTGTTTGGTAGGAAAGCAATAGGGCTCCTTGCGTATGATGTTTGCATCATTGTATAAGTTTGCTATCATCTTTTGTTTTGTCCGGCAAATTCAGAAAGCAAGAGCTACAGTCTCATTGAGACTGAAAGCAAGGCAAATTACAAAGCAGCCATTTCAAAGCTGAAATCTCTACCAGAAATCACACGGAGGATGCTGAGCGATTCACTGATAAGCCGAACTTCTCGCACTTGTGCATGCAGCGGTGGAATATCGAAGAAACACGTCTTTAGTTAATAACTATTCTGACGTTATATTGTATCACGCAATCTAAATACTTCGCATACCCTTCAATATTCTTTACTGCTTCACCATTTATCAATTGAGAGGCATAAAAGTGGTTCACAAAGGGCCTGGATAAGCATTTGCAGGTAGGAAGAACAATGCGCTCTCTTAACAGTTACCACAAATATGAGGTTCGGTGTTTATCCATTCATGCAAATGAAGTCTGTAAAGTACCTTTCCAGTCAAGTCGAACATGGAGTTCACTATGTGCATTGTGCATGGGATATTTTATCATGATCTTTTAGGAACAATACGTACAGAAACTTTGGCGCGTATATCGTGAAAATTTTCCTTTTTTCGACAAGTGGGGTCGAAGATGGGCAAGTTCGAGCCTTGGTTTGGAGGGTGTACGGACGACGAACTATAAAAAACTTTAACGAAGTAGGCATTAAAGCTAGTTTACACTTCACAGGATAAAATGTTTTGTAGATAGGTGTTTTCGGCAGAGTTGAATAATTCATTTGACCCAAGTTTGAAAAATCAGTGGCCTCGGTGAGGCTTGAACTCACCTGGGTGGCGGATGATGTTGCTGATCCAGAAGTCTCTCAGTAATGCGGTTGTCCTCCTCATAATCTAATGGCAATATGAAATTGCCAATGTGTGCAGATTACTGCGCAATAGTGCCTTTTTACAATCTTCTGAGTTGCTGCACATTCACATGGAAGTACACAGAATGCACATGGAAAGACAACAAGATGAACGTCGATAAGGAAATTCTGTGAAAACATCCAGAACACCGTTGAGCACATCCGTGCCTTTTAGAAATCTAAAGGTTTGTGCACAAGAAAATACACGGAAATGGGTGCCTCTCAAACAGGAATATAGGTAGAATTGCGCTAGATTCCAGGAGAGATACCTATACCCCTATTTGAATTCTTATCCTGGCCCAAAGCCTTGCACTGTCCCTACCAAGAACCCCAAAGATAAACTTGACCCTAGCATTAACGTTAACCCCGATCGTAAAGACAAACTGACCTTAGCCATACACCTAACTATAACCTTAACCTAAATGTCCCGGGAATTTAGCACAAAACCACCTGTATTTCGGGTGGATTTCCATGCTCCGGGTCTTTCCGCACACATTTATATGGAATTACACAAAGTCCACGTGGAAAATACGCCACCTGGAAGCCAACGAGATACACGGTGAAAACCAAAACTGCTTCATTATACTTAGAACACGGCAAGAGTCACGAGGTATCTCATCTTGTATTACTTTACCCCAACCAAATAAAATCGACCGTTTATTCGAGGAAACTAGGGGGGGGTCGTACAAGGGAATTTCTAAGGTGATCCAGACAGGTAAACCTGAAATAAAGACCTAGTACTTTAGCAACATTTTTGGCCCAGTTTAATTGTTCACAGCGGTTTAGACAGCAGGTCAGCAACCTGAAAATTGTGCATAAATGCATTTCTATAATTTGCTCATGATAATCTGTCTTCAGCTATTCTCCTCCTCATTAAACTAGGATGAACTTGAAAAAGGTGAAACCTAGCACCTCGACCGGGGCCTGCGAGCACGAATGAGAGGCTCTGGCCGCTGTGTGCAACCACCAAGGCCGTAAGTCATTAATAATACCGTGAACGATAGTGGGCATCCAGTTTTTTGGTAGAAAGCGGCAGGATGGAGGAAAGATTCGCATGAATAATCGCTAAAATATGCTCAAGAATTTTTACCAGTCTTGTGCTCTCTGTGTGAGTTTTATAACCACCGAGCAGTTGATGCGGAAAATCCGACACCCCGACCGTCGATTTCCACCATGTGCTCCACAGCATGGTGATGCAGGATTAGTGCAGCAGTGACAGTAGACTTGCGTTGCAGCTACCGCACTCTCCTTTCGCTCAAGACAGCCTCAAGAAAACCAGAGGAGGGGTCGGGCAAAAGAGGCTGGCACCACACCTGGCTCGGATCCCACGGATTGGGAGTGCCACAAATGCCACATTAGGAAAGAGCCATTGCACCCTGACTATCAGTCCTCCACTGCACACCAATATTTACCAAAGGAATGCGAGCAAACTTCGGCTGTAGTTATAGAGTCAACATGACACATACTGGTACCAACGTCAGCGCGGTAATGAAGCTCATAGAGGCAGGGAGCTTTGAGAGGGTTTGAAAATGCCGTTTTCATGGGCCTGCTTCTCCTCATTTCACTTCCCGAATTAGTGATTGAGATGAAATGATAGATGACAGGAGGGGGATCCGTTCCAGTCCTTTTTTTAATGCATTCCCATGCTCGTATTAACTATATGCGGTTCTGAAAACAGTGTAGACGTACGCGGCAAAGTTTTTGGCCAATAACATGTTGAGATTCAACCAGGTCATTTGTGCCGACAGAAAGCAGTAATATCGCTACTTTGCTAATCCTCTATGAGGCCGTAGAGAGCAGGCAGGGCCCGGAAGCCAAGTCCTGCGCCGAAACGCGTAGGACATTTTGTTAATGAGATTAAGATCGACCGTATATACAGTATTATAACGGCCCCCGGACCTAAGTTAACAAAGACGGTTGAGTTCGAAAGTCTGCAATGAGAATTTTCCCAGTGAATTATCCGTACTGCATATTTAATAGGATGCAGACATAAAAAATGACACCTCTTACCGTCCTGTGAAGCCACTTCGACAAGAGTGGAAAGAGATAATATCGAAACCGATAAAACAACGTACCGTATGATTTTAAAATTTGCTACCTTTTGGTGCTTAACGTCGCTAGTATACTTTGTCCGTCTCGGGCAAGATCCCCTGACCAAATGTGGCCCTTTTGGGTAGAATCCATTGTGCACTTAACGTGATTTTTACCTCTCCTAACCTCGCTTTCGGCTCCACTATGCTACGACGACGTCCGGCACGTGTCCTGCGGTATTGACGCAACCGTGACTCAGACCTGAATTCGTACATAGTTAGGCAGACTTGCGAAGCATCTACGACACTTTCTCCACCCACCTACCTTGCGGCTACCGCAAGATCAAGTCAAGACGACCGACGATGGGTGATCGTACCACTCAAATGCATGCGAAAGCAAAGGAAAATATCCCACCGATTAGTTATGCAGATTATGCTTCAATATAACTCAATAAAGATTTTCTCCTAAGAAAAGATGGGCTGGGGACGGAGAGTTTAGGAGCAGCGGTAGACGGGGAGAATCTGATATGTACAGAGGTGAGAATGACAAACGGTGTGTGTGTGAGAGAGAGAGAGCCAGCAATTGGCGATTAACGAAGAGAGCTGAAATGAGGGTGTTAGGGAAAAAGACAAAATAATAGTAACAAAGGGAGTAGATGAGTGAGTGAAAGAAATGGACTGGATTCAGTGAGCGCTTTCAGAGGCAATAGGGAGTGTGTAGGGGGTGGTGAAGCTCCTGCCAAAAATAAGTTAGAAAAGGCCGCAAAAGCATGTGTACTACCTTGAAGAAAGAAGAGCAGATACTAACATAGCAAAAACAAAACAAAATACTGTGCATACACCACAGCGTGTAAGATAAGGAAGAATTTCCGAATATGTGTTGGGCGTAGAGGGCCTCGAGAGCTACGAAGTAGCCGGACAGCCAATAAATTCTGAGCTGGCTGGAAAGACAATAAGTGAAAGGACTGGGGGGGGGGGGTTAGTGGAGGGATATGGTAACTCCGACATCACCCATCAGAGTTCAATTAGCGATAGGATCGTGACAAAAAGAAAGAGTCAGACGCTTTCCTTCCTTCGCCTCAGGGTGGAAGGAAGTGTGAATACCTTCAAGAGGGGGACGGGGAGTCACTTTTTTGGAGAATAGCGTGGATTCGCTGGTGCATCAACAAAGGAACGCATCTCATAGGTTGCCAAGCGAGGATCGAACTCGAACTTGTCCCTAGAGAAGATAAGGCGAATGTCCGTATGTAGGTATAGTTTGCCGGACTTTGTTGAGTGGAATCTGTCAAAAAATAAAGCCAGACGAAAAATTCTGGTGAGAACTGCAAACCCCAACATTTCGAAGAAAGGAGATCAACAGACGGTAGGCTTCTGCAGGTTGCGTTGTATGAATAGGCGTTAAAAGCCCCAGATGACGTAACAACTGGACATAGAAGCACCAAAAAATGAAAAGGAAAAGGTCACGTAATACGAGCACGAGAGAAGGCAGAAGTCTGCTGACCAGCTACAGCAAACAATTACTCGACATTTTAAATCCTGCCTCGAGAGAAATTGGTCCCTCAAGCTCCATATAAATGGTTTATCATTTAAATGACCGAAATTAAAGGATTTGCTACCCTAATAAAACAGATTAGGGACTAACCGGCTTAAAAAACTGCAGCCTTCTGTTTGAAATGCTATCGACAGATCTCTTTGGGGTTTCCACTTTGGGAAGCTTCGATCTTCAAACGGATCAGCTGCAAATAAGGAGATCAAAATGACTTAGCACTGACTTAAAAAGTGTACACTGGATGAAGCCGGAGGGAGAATGCCACTTCGTTAGCATAAGGTCCACTTACATACACATGCAGTGGGAATGGGTGACGGCAGGCAGGTCGCATGTAGCAGCTTAAGTTATTAAGGAAGACCCTAGCCGCCACGACCTTCAGGTCTGGTTCCGTTTGAGAAGAGAATAAGTGGAACGCCAGTTAGGTGGATAGTGTGTTCTGTACAGAAATATCGCAGAAGGGGTTTGAAGAAGCTGGGTGCCGGACGAGGACACGTCCGGCCGCCGCGTCTGCGAAGTCCCAAGTGTGTGAGACAGTGCGGTCGTCACAGGGCATCCAACGAGGCCAGGTGTGAGTCAGCCATGAAGATGATTGGCAGATGTGGACAGCCAGCGCTGGGTCACTACACGCACACAGGTTGGGGTCGGGGCATTCTAGCCGACATTCGCGGTCTGTGACCCGGAGTAAGACCTAGATTAACTGTAGATGTGGAGCGCGTGGTGACAAAGTGGAGCCGGGCTATCAAGGATTTTTCTCTGAGGTACCTGAGGTCTTCAATCTTCTCTCGCATTCGGACCTTTTCTTTCAAGCAGAACAGTGGTGCGGTACCGTTGTATACAACAAATGAATGTGGGAAGTTCAGGCGGTGTGAAGACTAAACAGGCCCACAGACTTTAATCTACTAATAGATAGGGTTGGGAGATCTATTATTCACCCTCCTCTTTGCTAATAATCATCACCCCTATAAAAAATACCCTGGGCTAAAATGAAATTCGACCGTTGAAGCAAGCCGAAGGACCGCCTAACCCTGGCAAGATATGGTGTCCAGACATTTTTGAGAAGGACACAAAGAGTTACCGAAGTGACAGAGAGCGTATTCGTACGCTTGCATAAAAAATGCTCTTTTCCGATTGAGCCAGTTCTTGTAACTTAAGCCATAGAAGTTTTAAGTCATAGTTTCTCTTTTACTGAATTTAAATTCCAAAAGAGAGTTAACAACGGCTGTTGTCGTCGAAGGGCATGGCTCAGGTGGGAAATCCAAGTATTACCTAAGAGTGCTCAATTGCATGCATAGCCTACGGTCAAATATATACGGCGAAAGTTATCCACACAGGTGAGGCTCATTCGGTATCCAGTGTCAGGGGCAAATCATGTGCGTTTTCAAACAGCACCAGACAGGCCTTCGCAAAAAATGTTGCCGACGACAGTATTCCAGTACTATGCGGGCTACTGTTTGAAGTGTTGGATCCAGTGGGTAACGTGTGGCGGTAGGTGGCACATTTTCTCGTTTACTACCTATATGAAGAACATTCAAAAGAGGACGGTAGTGGCTTTATAAATAGGCAGTTGTTTTGACCGATTAAAATGCAGGTTTGGGGTTAATTGATCAGCTTGCTCCCCTCCAGCTACTAGGTTCTTCCAAAGTTGGCACAATTTCAGATGAGGGATTCAGGGAAACAAACTTTACGTATGTGAACTCCATGACGTGATCTCCCAGAGAAAATCGGTTTATTTTGGGGATGAAGTCAAGTTTAAGGCTCAGAATTGGTTTTTTGGATAATTATTTTCTGAAGAAAATATACTACACATTAAAGGTTCCATGTAACGACAGAGAACAGCGAATTCCGAAGCTCATATGGGAAGGTAAATGAGAACACTTGGTCAAGCAACGAATGAGAATCAAACTTGTGACCCAACTCTATGTCTAAGTAAGTTGTTTTCTTTGGTGACGTAGTCCAGTTGCTACCACTAGTTTGTCCCTTCATTATAATCTGGAAATGACTGACAGAAAGCGTTTAGCGTGATCAAAGGTCGACTGAATGCATGCAACTCTCGGCGGCCTTCCCCTCCCCCCAATCCATTTATTCATAACCCTCAATGACACTTGTTACCCTCACCCTCCGTATTCCCACACCCCGTTTTTGTTTTCAGACGAGCTTTAACCAATTTCTATAAATACTGAAATGTTTTACTCGAGCTCGTTCCCATATAAATGTACTGGCCTGATCGACTATATATATATATATATATATATATATATATATATATATATATATATATATATATATATGGCACATATATATATATATATATAGCAGCTGTCCTAACTCATGAATTCTGATGGATTTCATGAGTTACGGCCCGTTACGCGAAATCAGCGCACACTGCGTCCACCAAAGTTTTACATCAATAAAGAACCGATCGTTAGGAAAAATAAGGCTTTTTGTGGTTTACAAATTAATATTACATTGTCTAGAAATACTTATTTTTTAGAAAAGGTACGGATTACGAAAATGTGAAAAATCGACCTAGTTGAGTAAACTGAAGTTGTAAATGTATAGGAAGCCTCTCCATGCAATTAAACGAGTGAATAAAACAGAAAAAGCCAAATTACTTGTGAAAATAGTCTTTTTTAGAGATTTGCGCATACATATTCCTCTAGATTAAGTGCAACGTAAAGTATGGCCGTCATCAAGCTGCCTAACATGAAAGTGTATATTCCAACACCATTTCACGAGAATTGGTAGTTTTTCTTCCGTTTTAGATTCATTTGACCAAGGTTAGCAGATTTTCGCTCCATTGCGCCGATGGGGACGTCACAGGAATATAATATTTCATTAGCTTACATGTTCACAGGTTGGTCGAGGACTAATAAATTCAAATAGAATCGTCAAGTGCAATCGAAAACGTACCATTTAGTGTATATAAACATGACTATTCTATTGTTAAATTTCTCTATAAATATTTCGGATTTTCTATTACGTTGAGTTGCAGATAGTCTTTGAAAATTAGGTGAATTCTTTACGGTTTTCATTGTCTTCAGACAACTGTCCATAAATGTAGATTTCGTTCGTTGGATTTGGTAACAGCTTGAAAATAACATATTTCTTAAAAGCATTTACCGAAGCAGTGACTTTTTGCGCATTCTTTCTAATGCAGATAGCCGTCTGTCATATTTGAAGACTCACTTCAACATGAAAACTCGCTGCCGAGAAAACTGAACGTCCACACCAAAAGCCGGGAAAATATATGCCTATAATTAGTCAAAACATGTTCGATAATAAGTTACCTTTCAAAAAGTGCTTGAATTAGATGTTTCGTTATCGAATTCCTGCGTAATTAACGTTTTTCTTAAGTGAAGTCAAGAAAAAACTGGGACCGTTTGACCAAATTTTCGACTTCACTGAAAAGTAGGGATACAACTTCTGTTGAAAATTAAAGAAGTCTCTTTTCTCTTTCTGTTGGAGCGTTTTTTGATATCTTTGCTTACTTCTCAGTCTAGTTCTAAGCTTTCACACACAAGAGAGTAGCCGAATATATATTAAGATTTTGCGATAAAATTTGAAGATTCTGCCCCTTCCGTTTAAAGTTTCCTTATTCATTTATATTCAACTGCAGACCGAAATTGCTTTTCAGGCTTCGCGTACGCCATGACAGCGAAAAGTCGCGGTGTATCATCGCGTCTCGTATATATGCGCGTTTAAGGTCCTAACTACCGGTGTGGTAAAACAAAGTACATTCACAAACGTTTATTACAGCGTTTTTTGGTAAAAAAACATCATAACTTTGCAAAACTTGATTTTTTAAACTAAATATGTCATAATTTTCCGAAAAAATGTTAGCTTTCAAACTTGCATTCACCTGATTTTCGTGAAAATAAAACAAAATTTTCAGTTCTCCGAAGGGATATATTCCAAATTTTTCCAGCTTACATTAATGTTCATTCATAGTACTGTGCACAAAAGCCAAATGTTTTGACCTGTAGCTTGTAATAGCGTAGGAAAATTCCTGTATAGCAAGAAACGTCAGATTTTGCCCCATTTAGCCCCGTTTTCCCATGAATAAACTGATCTGAAGTTATCTCTTCATTATCAAAAAAGCTTTTTGTTCTTCAATTTAATACAACAGAACTAAAACCTTAAATGCCTGCCCCTGCTACTACCTCAAATTCTGATAAAGACATTTAATGAGTTAGGCAATCTACTGTATATATA